>JAPYZB010000977.1:0-16484 GCA_030522745.1 Eupelmus kiefferi | reverse complement strand
CTTTATGAAACTATTTTAATTTTTTTAATTATTGAGCCAAATAAAAATTAAAATAAATATTTTCATTTTCAGGGTTTAAAGGTGGTGTTCCCCCTTAATCCACTGAACCAAACTTCTTCAGTAACGATTAATCATCACCCTCTGACACTGAACTAAAAAGTCTCCAGGAAGCTTTTCCTGCCGCGAGCTATAATCATCGCATCGGCTGAATCTTAATGCGCGACTTATTCAAGCAACGCCGCGCGAGCCAGTAAATTAACAACTGACGAAAGTTGCGTGAAGAAAAATCGAGTGGGACTGGCCAACGCGCGACTCTGCGTGGAATAATGCAGAGAGGAGCGAGGACTGAACGAAGAGTTTCGAGATGATAGCCGTTCAAGTTTCGCGAGCGCATGGAAAATGAGGCTTTTCAGAAATTTCCAATTGGTCAGAGTTCGCGAAGGCAGTGGCAAATTTTTAATAGCGAGGGTATAGAGGCTTTAGCTCGAATAAGAAGTTTGGAGGCTTCGCTTTGCTTCTTATTTTTTGCGATTCAATATTGAAATTTGATTGACTTTGCAAAGCTGCTTTTGTAAAGTATGTAAAGTAGATGTGAAAAATTGATGTAATTTACGGTAAATATTTTATTATTAGGTACAAGGTTTTTTCTTAGATATTTTTATATTTTACAAATATTTTGCTAGTACCTTTATATTTTATTTATAATTGAACACCGCATAAAGCTTCTAAAAGTTAATAATGCTTAGTGCGGAAATTTTTCAATACGGAGTGTCGACATTTTATACATATCTGGTGTCTTTTAATATTCATCCATTATACAGTCTGAAAATTCCAAGGAAATTTCCATATTTGCAAATATCTACAAGCATCCGTTGATCTCTCTTCTTTTTCTCATACGTAATCACTGCGTATATTTTGCATACTTTATCAACTTATTAATGCACATGAGTAGCGAATGTCGGTGGTCGCTCGTACCGTCCAACTTTCGCGCAAGCTTTTCAAATAACAAAATTTGTCTTTTAATTACGCGAACAAGAGACTAACAAAGTTTGTTAAGTACTGTAAAGGAGATTATACATCTTTTTAATGCAGCTTATGTCTAAAAAAGTAGATATTTAGTAATATATCCACTCTAACTTGTAATGAACTAAATTAACCAGAAGTTTTCATTTTATTTCAAGAATCTTACCTTCAAATCACAAAAATCTTTATTTACCGCGCTAAACTACCTTTCAAAATTACTATTGCTATTATATTCCCTACCACATAAAACTGTTAATTTCTCCGCAGATTACTTTGTAGACAAAATCTCCTTCGAAGCGAAAAATCCATAGACTACATCAATTCTCATTTTCGAAAATAAAACAGCCAGGCGAAATTTTTAATGACGATAGTAGGTCATAGAGGTTCGATGTGCGCGGATGAGCTTCCAGAGCGCGTGCAGTGTGTTTAGAATCGCGTGGCGTAAAATCGAGTTAGGCTAATCGGGAAGTATGATTTTCTCGGGGCTTTGATGCAAGTGACGTGCACGGATATGCGACGGAATGAGAGCTCCGCTGGATAATAATTTTGCTTTATTTCTAATTCGAATGTTTCCTTTTAGAGGGGATTGTGTAGTCTGTGTCAAAACTGGTCTTAGAGCTTTTTGTACGAGTATATGTTGTTTGAAAAGTTGCTCAAGGTATTTGCTAAAAAGTGCTTCCTTTTTCAATTTCTTTAACTGCTTTTTAGTGACATCGAATAATGATATTTAATTCTTTCAATAATATAAATTCATAACGTATTTATTGCTTTTTATTAAAATTATAAAATAATCTGTATGTAATAAAAACTTTAATTTGATATTCGTATTTACATAATACAGACAGTTTAAATAATATTTGATTGACAGTCATTAAATTTATCTTCTATTAATTTATACATAATCGATGCACATTTTTCAAATGATTTCAAAATAAGCGCAGCACGTAAATATCGCATAATGATAGAAATAATAACAGTCACTTTACCGCATTTTACGGAATTGAAGTAACCATTAAATTTAACAAGACACTCGAAACCTATTTTCTACAGAACGCAGTTTTCATTCAAATGCAACCTCAAATGCTGATGCATGATATCGAGTCAAAACTTTCCGATCCGCATAAAATATACAGGAAACCTAATAAAATAAATATAAAAACCTTAATTTACAGCACACAAAGCTCAAACTTAAATTACACCAATAAAAGTCCCTATCACCTTACAAAACCCTATTACATCCCAACGTCACCCAACCAAAACAAAAACCACAGGGCTCCCAGCGGCCACGGAACTTCCCCTCTCCATCCTCCACCGCACCGACTAACCAAGCTCCAACTCCCAAACAGTCCTCGGTTCGTTCGCAAAAATTTATCTCTTGTAAAAAGAAAGTCCGTTATTTTTCGCCACCCCCAAAAATAGAGCGCCCATAGCCAGCGTGACTTATCCGAAAAAATCTCAACTTGCCCGCACTGTTTCCCGCCCTCCCACTAAAATTCTCCCCGGCTCGCAAACTTTCGCTGCGCTCACATGCCACTCTGACCAGCTCCGAAAAATTCAATCACGCGCGCGACCGAGCGGAGAGAGAGAGAGTCGAGAGAGAGAGAGAGATATAGGGAGAGAAAAAGGAGCACGCGTCCCTCTTTGTCTTATGACATTGCAATATTTAAATCAAAGAAGAGAGCGAAGAGAGGTGATGTAACATTTGGCACGACCTTCGGAGAGAGAGAGGAGCTCGCGCTTGGGATTAATCCGACTGTATTAAACTGCAATGATGGTACATGTCATCGTATTGATCTCGCTCACTCGAGACGACGCGAATGCAGGCACAGTGCGGGGCTAGTATCGAGAGAGGGATGAGCTATTTGCCCGCCTGCCTCTATACACTACCTCATGTATGTGTGTGTGTGTACGTGTGTCTATGTGCTCACGGCGCGCCGACCTCTCCAGAGGCGCACCGAGCCATTTATGTAATGTGGGCTCTTTATCCGCTCGATCTTTATTGCGGCTGCTTTGCGAATTTCGGCTATTGAAAAGGGAGAGCCAAGATAAAGGAGGAGGATGGAAAAAGTTTTTTGATGTTGCTGGGGTATTGGCGCCGAGGGGAATTTTTGAATTTTGCCGGCCAAATTGATTTTGGATGGATGGAATTCATTACTTTCGCCGAAATTTTTATTAAATTTGGAGAAGGTTTGGCTGGAAATTTTCATTTTTTTTCTTTTGAGGAATTTGGTAATTTTTTTGTATATTTTTATTGTTTAAAACGTACTGATTAAAAAGGTTTTGGCATATTTAAGAGAGGAGACAGTTCGAGACGTTTTGAATAATTAAATGAACGTTTACGCTAACGGAAAATTAGTACCTATCGCTGTGCTCGGAAATCTCATAAAACCGCCAATAAAAAGCGGAATTGGCACAATGAAAAGCGAGCTTTTGGCCGCCCGTCTAAACCGTTGCTTTCACTCGTTTCGCATTCATTTTTCGCAACTTGACAATTAATTGCCAAGTCCCAATAACGTCACCCGTTACAAAAGTACTTTCGGAAATCCAACTTTTTTCAAAAATTAATTATACTGCTTTCCGTCACACCTTATCAACAATAAATTTTCCCAACTTTAACAATCCATCATTCACCTTCATACTTCATTTTCAAGTAAAAAGAAAAGCACCGACGTTGCTTTTCGACTTTTCGACCAGCCCGAAAAGCGCATACTCGCAAAATCGAAAACCCGAAAAACCCGATATATAACCAGAGCCCCCCCATTCTTTCGTGCGAAATTTCTCTCTGTATAGATCCATATTGCCGCCATCAATTCTGCTCTCAAGGATCCGAAAAATAAATTGCCCTCGAAAACAAAACGCGCGCCTTTGTCGGACTTCATTCGCACGGGGCGAGAGCTAGCTCGCAAAAGATATGTGACTGCGGAGAATTGATTTTTCCAGTGCCGGTGTACGCGCTCGAAAATCGCAAAAATATAAAGGCGCGAGTGCGCGGGAATTCAAAAGCCAGTAAACCAGCGCCGCGTGAGTCAAAGAAAAAAAGAGGAGGAGCTGGAGTATAATAGAAAGGACAAGCTAGCTCCCGTGTAGGACAAAACAGCGGGTTGGTTGAAAGAAGGCTCATAGGGGGAAGCGGTAAAAATGCTGGCCAAATGTCGAACAAGCGGAATAATTAGAATTGGGAGCCGGGGTGTGCTGGTGAAACGTCGCCGGCGTAAACTCCCTTTTACTACGCGGGATTACGATGCTTTGTATTCTACTTTTAGCGCGTTAATCTTCCTTCGCTTGCTTTTGTGACGGGTTTTAAAATAAAGGATTAAGCGCGAGGAAGATGGGCGAAGGTTATTTGTCTATATTGCTATTAGTGAATTTCTGTGCTGTGAGCGTCTATTTGTAAGAATATAAATATCGCACTGTGTGGATAAAAGCTTCAGCTGTCGATCAGCTAAATTCATTAAATCCTTGTTTTCTACTGCAACGTAAAGCTATGGATATAGCCGATAGGCGACTTTTGCAATTAATAACTCTTTAAAAAAGAATTTATTTCAAATCAAAGCGGCGCTTCGACGAGGCAATAAAAAAAATCCGAGCCTCCGAAAAATAACGGCGGCCGCCAATTAGCGAGTAGTGCGTCGAAAAACAAAGGCTTTGCGCGTAAAAAAAAACAGGAAGAGAGAACCACCGGTGGAATGAAAAACGAGAAAAAATCAAGCTGCGATTATTGAAAAAACAATCGCGCGATTTCGCTCGGCGCTCGGCATTGTCATCGTCCTCCGTTTTTGCGCTCGCGAAAAGTCGACTCGTGCGTGCGTGTTTCTCTGCGCTTATTCTTATTCTCGATCTGTTCGGTTGAGCTTTTGGATAATAACTGATAAAGCCGGGTAGTTAGTTTGCCCTCCGGTTGCGTATGGAAAATTTGAGAATAAAAGCACATGGGATAAAGATACGTGAAGCTTTGGCGAGATTGTTGTTAAATATTTTTCTTTGCACGATGATGATATAGATGTGATTTAATGTTTTATTATTGTGCCTAAATATTATTTAATTTTTGCGATTTTGTTCTTTCATTTTAAATTGTATGAAAATATCGTTGATTTTCTATGTACGTGGGCAGCGATAAATAGTTCAATTTTAGATTTAATTTAAACTAAAGTTAAATTGGCGGTTATTCAGAGTAATCATGTCTGACGTACTGAAATAATTTAATTATGAATTTTACAAAAATATAAAGTTATATTTAACGATCATATTATTTGGTTTAGTTTCATCTACGTTCTATTATACATATATTGAATTTGTCATGATTTATTACATAGTAAACTTGCTTGTATAATAATCATTAAATTATAATCTATTTGGACACATAGTTTTCAAAAGTTCTAATGGGATATTAAAAATAGAATTTTAGCCCTATTTTTGGACATTAAAAAATGAGGTAAGTTAGTTGTTAATAGTTTACTTTTGTTGAATTATCAATAATTGAATAAGTATATTACCAATAGAATAATATTCCAACAATAATTATTTGTTTATGTATATGTTTGATATTTTAAGTAGTTGGATAAAGACAACTTTAGTTTTCAAGAAAAAAGATGATGAAAAAAAAAAACAGTCAAAGGGTAGACTACTAGTTCAAAAAAAATCTGACTATGGAACTTTTATCAAAAAAAAAAAGATAAAATTATAGCATTGAGACAATTTTAAATGATTAAAAAGTAGACTTTTTTTAAAATCAAAGAATCTGTTCAAGAATCACTTAGGAAGGACTAGTATGATGTGAAATATATGTCTACACTGATGCTAGTTTATCTCATGGGACAGCAAGTAAGATCATCCTTAAAATATCTGATGAAATCATACTCGGTACTTCCGAGTATTTTACCATTATGAATTATGTTGATGAAAACTTATTAGAAATAATTTATCCTTCGACTTTAAGTATCAAATAAAATATTTAAGCAGGACTGCCAGCACCAGAATCTGAAATGGACTTGTATAATGAACTAGGAAATCATATACCAGCTACAATTATAACACTGATTGATGATGACGGGAGCAGAAGTAGCAGAGATACCTCATTAATTAACATAATGGAACTTAATAAAGAAACAAACATTTCGAATACTGAATACCTACTCAATTTTATTTACAGTTAAATCGTATTACACTAAATTAATAAATTACTTCCTGTTAGAAATGATAGTGTTTAATGGCCTTTTTAATGGTTTTTCAAGTAGAAAATAGATTTATAGTGTTGAATGGTGAAATTTCTAACAAGATTAATATATTAATAAATCATATTAAATGATACTTTTTTAAGATAAGACTGTTGTGATAGTTTTTAATAGATAGTAACAGTTTAAGTTTATATATATTAAAACTTACTTTTGATATAAAAAGGCATATTTAAAGTGTAATTTTTAATTTATATTTTTGCAAATCTCTGAATGTCCCCGATACTCAAAATGTATTCATCGCAATAGCCGGTTCAATCTATATCAATTTATTTTTCTCTTAGCGTTCACTGCATGAAAATAAGTGATTCTCAAAGAAACTGTTGCTAGGTCTGAATAATCGCAAAAAATTATCTACTGAGACTACGGTGTGATAAAAACGGAGTTTGGGCTGGAGAGTAAGGAAATAGAAATAAAAGTTCCTCGACATGGTGAACTCGCTTCTTTTTGTCTGCCTTCACACAAACGTATCTTTTTTTTTCCCAAGCGCCATTAAATTATTGCATGCTGTTTTGTAGGGGTACGTTCCATAGTCAATTTGAAAATGACTAAATTTAATTGTTTGTCTTATAGAGTCCACGAAATTGTACTACATTTGTTATTACAATTTTATTAATCTCAATTTTGCGACATGACAAAATATTATTCTTACAGTTACAGAACTGATAGCGTACATCTACTGCATATTTTTATTTCAATTGTTATTTCTAAATTATACTTTTTCTTTCCCATTTTTATGCAGACTCGTAAAAAATTGTGTGTACACATAAACACAAAATATTAAAAGTTTTTTCTTATTACCACCACATCGTTAGTTACCCGACTATAGTCAGATTTCACGTCGGTGAAAACAACTGCCAGGTATGCTACTTTCGCCTCACAAGTAAAAACAAAAAATAATGCATTAAACTGCAAACGATATCTACAAAACGCACACCCAACCATACAGCCACTCGCTCCTTTAACAGCGAAAATACTCAGTCGCTGCATCCGTACTACAAACACATCTCCAACTGGATTTCCGAGGGATTTTTACACATAATAATAATAATAGTAATAACAATGACTGGGTAGGTAGGAAGGCGATTCAGCGAGGAGCGAATTGGGTCGTGAAACGCAGCTCGTCGCGCTCTTTTGGGCGCGCGCTCTCTCGTGCCTCCATTATTTTGGCGTTAGCTCCCTCGCTTCTCTCCCTACTCTCACGTTCGGCAAAACAGTAGCAGAAGACGCTTAGGGGCGCGTAACTCGGCATTTACCCGGTGCGTCGATGCCGGATAATGGATTAAAAGAAAACCTCCATTGTCTTCCATTCAACGCTAAATCCCAAAAACAAACCCGTACTCGCACTCAACAGTATACCTCATCCTGGACCTCCAAAATTGTCTCTTCCTCCCGGACAATAACCGTCCCTATTAGCGATCGGTCATGCAGACGGGACTCGCTCGCAACCTTCGGCAAAGCGCAATCGCTGGTACATCAAGCACGTGTCGCAGACAGCCGGACGGATATGCGGCGGGCGACGATGCGCCTAATTATAGCCCCGGCCAGCTGGGCTGCCCCCCTGAGAAAGGCGCGGAGAGAGAGAGAGAGAGACAACGGGGAGCTTGCGCTGGCTGATCGATCGCGGATAGCGTACACACATGCAGAGACGTGTGTATATGCAGGCGAAGTGTGTCGGCTGAAAGCGGGCCAGAGAGTTTCGAGGGGGGAGGTGCAAAGGGTTGCGGCCCGATGCGATGAGCGATGAGGTAAGGGAATACGAGAGGTTCTTGGAAACGCATCGAAGAGTCGAAGGGTCAGACATCGCGTGTCTAAGGCTCCGATATCCTAAAGTCTCTGCTTTACTAAAGACGGCAGTGATATCGGTAATTGTGATATGCTGTATCAAAGACTCGACACCGGATATCCCAACGCGGGGGTGGTGTATGGTGGAAAACGAAGATTCGAGGGATCGACCGACGCGGTTCGTGACGGGAGAGATGTAGGTGTCGAGTGCGTATAATTGAGTGGTCCTGGCTCCCAAGTTTTGCTGATGGCTTTGCCCTCTCTCACTGATACAGGAATTTTCCCTTTGCGTGGGAGAGAGAGAGTCGGCCGAGGACTGGCAATCTCGGAAGTGAGGTCAGTGATTCGATGCGACGTGCGCGCGCTCTGTGGTTGTCGTATCGGTTTTGCTGATGAGAATTTGGGTAGGAATTAGCCTGGCCGACTCGAAATTCGAGCTGCTTCGCGTGAAAATGGCTTTTTACTATTTTCGGGAAAGTTGGGATGGTTACGAAGCATCGGGAGCTTTTACCGTTGACGTTTACGCTGCAGCGCGCGGCATAAAGTTTATTTTTAACTGCCGTCCAATTACCCCATTGTTAGCGAGTATATGTACGTATAGCCGGCTAACTTTTTATTGGCTCTGTACGTGATCATCCGAAATTTCCGCTCTCATAGTAGGCAGAATATCAACAGTTGGCCCATACAAATTGCTAAATTATACGGCAAATGTTTTTAAAACACTTTGATTTTCCCCCATTTGCATATCGATCGGCGCAGCCACTTAAAGTCAGCTCGAAAGCCGATAAAGTATTTACAAAAATTACACGCGCTAGGAGAAAGGATGAGAGAACCGTGGGGCTCTGCTTAGGGCGAATCGTACGAGGGCAACAAAACATTTGATTGACCTGATTCCTCGGAAAGCGAAGAATTCAGCCCTTAAACAGTTATTGCCTTTGCCAATCTCGTAAACGAACTATTCAAACTAGATCATTTCCAAGTTGGGCGTAAGACAACAAATAGCAAAGAGCACGAGAGGAAAAGAGAAAGGAGAGAAACGTTTTGGTCGTCGTGCCGCCAGTCGAGCTGAAAATTAGGTCAATCGAAAACTCTTTTTCGGGGCTGCCCCGACGCCGCCGCGTGGCGCGTTTATTCTGAAAACTTTTTCGGCTCTACAGGATGGCGCGTCTTAAATTTTAGCGATGCACGGAGGAAGTATGATAAATTTTGGATATATTTACACTTTATCTAGTTTAACCGGGGCTGCCTGTTGGGGGGAAGATTCGGAGATCAAAGTTCCGGAATTCTTGCTTTGCGTGGTTTAAGCTGATAACTAAAGCGGGAAATTTGCTTTGAGCGTTTCGTTGTTATTTCGAATATAAACAACAAAGGTGAGTTTGTCTTTCATTGCTCGAGTAATAAAAAGTATATTAGATAAATCATGATATAAAATAAAAGCGCGAATTCAGGATTAACTATCTCAGATTATTATCCTTATTATAACATAAACAGTAAAAAGGCAATCTAGTTTTTGGTAGGATACATACAAAACAAAATGTAAGCTAGTAAAGATTTTCCCCTTGTTTGATCGCTTTGAAAAAGCACAAAACAATTGATCTGCCAAATTGATTAAACTTTTAAGGATAGAATCCAATACAGACAATAATTTCATCTAATTCAAATAAAACCTGCTTCTTAATCACTGCTAGAAGATATATAATCTCTTCAAGAAAAACTAACAAATTTCGAAAAATATTCATTTTAAATCACTATTTAGAACTTAATATATTAAAATTACTTAAATAATCCCTTGGTGAGAATAAAAATCACATTCTGGCTACAAAATAGCAAACATAGCTAAAAAATGGAGTCTTTTTTATTTTACTGAAATGAAATGCTTTTTCAAAAATAAGACAGAAATAATTCCTACGGACTTCTTATTTGTCATTTTCATTTTTATTAAGCTTATACTCATTTCTCAGCCAATAACGAATTAGTTAAAATAGAGGCGATAAAATATTTCGTACGAAAACTCAAAAATAGATATCTATTAATTTTGGTTAAGTTACCATGTTATCTATGGTAGATCAGAAATAATTAATTCATCAAAATCATTAATTTACAAACATTACCACCCGAAAGAAAAGAGAACAAGAACTTTCTAGTATTAACTATAAAGTACATAATACTTTATTCTGAATTTAGAAGTTATGCTAAGAAATGCTAAGAAAAACAAACAATCTGTCGGCCATTAACGACTCTAATTTCGCCACGATCTATAAAAATCAGAACTTAAAATAGCCCGTTTTTAAGTATCACTCACTCCTCACAAAAGCAACAATGCAATAAACGCAGCCAACTCATAAATCCCTAATGCACTCCGCCACTCGCGCGCCATAATTAAAAATCCTCGACGAAATTGCTCCCTCTCCGAATCCCCCTTTGCAAAAAGAGCAGGAAGCAGGCCATTATAAGCGGCGCATTATGTGTACGCTTTAAAATAAAAGGCGGAGCCGGGATCGCGGGAATTAGCGCAAGTGACTTCGAAGAAGTCCAATTATCGTCGCGCTCTCTCGCGAAACTTGTTTAAGAACATTTCTCTCCCTCTATCTCTCCGCCCTCTTTCCGCGAACGCGAGCGCTTCTTCGCGAATCTCTCTCTCTCTCTCTCACCTCGCACCGGCTGCGAGCGCGCGCGCGTTTGTTTAAAGGGTTAACCGGCTGCGGCTTAAAAAAGCCTTAACCTCGTTTCTCGCCTTTGCGGCGAGAGCCAGTTACACACGTGGATGCTGCGCTGCTTTTTTCTCGGGGAGTTACTTAGCTCTTTTGCGAGATTGATATCTGGAGGATTTCGAGAGCGGAGGAGACGGATGAATGTGAAAGAAGAAGGTGGAGCGGTGGTTACGGTTAATTTGATTGTGAAGTTTTATAAGTATTTGTACCATAATAAGAGTTTTTTATTTTAAGTAAATAAGCATATTATAAGCTAATTTATTTTTTTATATATGCAAATTTGAGAAAAAGAATAACGATAACGTTAAATATGTTCTCCGGCTCTTATTAAATAATTTATAAATATCCAACAGTCCAAGTAAAAATGGTTAGTAAATATAAAGACCATATGGCCAGTTTTATCAAGATATTGCCGAGAGCTCGCCCAAGGAGGAGGATCCAGATCTTTTCCAGATGTTGGATAAAGCTTTAGAGATATCGGATAAGGCTTTAGAGGTATTGGCAAGATCTGAGAAAAGACTTGCTCCTCCTCCCGGCCGAGCTCTTGGTAATATCTTGACAAACTTGTGGTCAAGACTCTCACGGGTTTATCTCGCACATTGTCCGCATGTGGCAAATACTTTCTTTCAATACTAGCCGTCTTTACGCAAAAAATTTTAGAACCGACATTTTATCCCCTTATACAGCCCTATACAAAGCTGAACATAGTCTCAGACCTGCTAACACCACCACATTATTCCACCTCAATTAATAAAACCCAGCACTCCTCACCCACAACCCAACTCAGCCAGCATCTTCAAGCCACCCATCAAAAGCTTAACGATCACACTCCAAGAAGCCACCCTCTCCTCAACAATCACGCTCCGCAATCGGGACTCTCAGGCCACAGGCCAATAACCTTGACCCCCCGGAGCGAGAAAAAAAAACCAGCAACCCAGCTCTCTTCGTCGGCTTTCCGCTGCGACGACAAAAAGAGCCATCCTTTCACCTCGACCTCAGCGAGCTCGCGCGTGCATATCGAAACAATTAAGGTGAAAAGGGGAAGGGGGGAGGAGACAGATATCGACGCGCGTTCGTTACGTGTCGGCCCGCTGGGAGAGCCAGGCAGCCGCGATGAAAGCGAAACGATGTTCACCGCCAGCGCGTACAGCGATACGTAAGACTCGGAAATTGCCTCTTACACGAATGCACGTTAGGAGGGTGAAGGAGGCACGTGTGTGCCTGGGCGCGTAAGTGGAAAGTTGCTGCTGGTATAGTCCGGTTCGAGGAAGTGTTGAAGGTGGCTGGTTGTGCTGCTATTTTTGAGAGAGGTTGGAGAGGTTGGAGAGATTGAATTAAATGGCGGAAGAGGAGACAGTGTGTGTGTTTGTGAGGAATGAATTTTTGTGACTGGGATTTGAGAGAAGGAAAGAGGAACGAGTAAATTTGAAGTGAAGCATTTGGAATTCGTAGTAACGAAGTTTCGTGATGAAGCACGCTGATGAATTAATTGAAAGAATCAAATTAATTTCGAGCCCCTGCGTTTTTTTCGAATACGGACATAATCAAGATTCCAGCTTGGAAATCTCGGCGTAACGAGATCCATTTAAAAGGCATTTCAAAATTATTCAACCTCCTTTTCGCGCTATAAATTTTCGCGAAATATCAAAAGGCCACTCGTCGCCGCTGGATCTGCCATGTCCTCGTGTAGACACGACACATTTAGAAATTCAAAAATTCGTTCGCTTTAAATTTGTAATCGCCGACCTGGAAAATCCGCGGAGCGCGGGCGCGTATTGCAAAAAAAAAAGGAAAAACAAGGAAAAAATGTGCGCGCATCTCCAGAGGTTAAGTGATCTCGCGGTCTGTGTGAGGTGAATTTTTTTGTTCTGCGCTAAAGTGGAAAAAACGTATATAGGCTTGAACGGTCGTTTGGCTCTCGTTTCTCGTCAGCGGCTTTGAAATCCGAGAAGATGCAATGCTTCCGAAATTGAACGATAACGAGGGGGAAAAAAAGACGTTTTTTATAACGATCGCGTATTAGTGCGCTTTTTTCTGGAATTTCACCTGAGCAATTTGCGACGAGGAAAATGTATAATGATTCTTTGAATTTGAAAAGTTATAATATAAGAATCACTTACTTTTTAATTAAAAAAATGAATTTAAGCTTTGAAAAAGCATAAAGTTTAATTTACATTTTTCGTAAAACTTTCATACCAGTAATAATCATCTAATAACTAAACAAACAAACTCATTTCATTTTCTGTTTAGTAGCTGCTGTCAAGTGTACTGGACCGATAATATTTATGTTCAAAACATATCCGTCGGACAAAACATACACTACGGACGTTTAAAAAATTAACCTCGAACTCATACATACTATAACGAAATTGCAATACATTTTTTTACCACGTAGTAGCCATTTCCATGTTACACTAAATGATCGATTGGAACAGTTATTCGTCGTGAAAGTCGGTGCAATCAAATTTTTATTTTTTATTACGTTACTGTAAAATGCGTTATTAGAAGTATCGAGTTACAGCGTTTAATTTACATAATTGTTTCTAAGTCACGTTGCGCATTGTATTTTTCATTTCAACTTCCAAATAGAAAAACACTAGAAAACAAATTAATTACAAAATCCACAACTGAACATCAAATATCGGACAATCACCCAAACCACAATCCCCTAAACCATCAGTGCCAACATATTAACCCTCCACAATCCAAGATCCATCGCGCTCAATAGATCCCAGAGCGCCCCGAGAATCGCTCCGTTCAACCGACCTCAGATCTCAGCCCCGCAACGCTCTACCGGCCAACAACTCGGCGTGAATTTCTCAGGCCCCGTCCGGGCAATAAAACGCTCGAGTCGCCGTGTTTCGCCGGGATACAGGCGCGCACACACTCGCACGGACACTCAATCACTCGAGTTCGCGCGCGCAGCAGCTCGCGTAGTTATCTCCGACTCGTGAGGGCCGCGCGCTGCTGCAGCTTCGCGTGCGAGGGACGCACGATTTCGGAATTGAGAAATCGCGGCGGGGGAGGAGGTCGAGTGAAAAATCGAAGCCGGCTGGAATGGGGTTTTTGCATAAGGAGAGCGCAGTTGCTGGGCGCGCGAGAAGAGTAGTGCTTTTTTTAGGGTGGTCTTGCCGGACTCGGATGTTACTACTGAAGAGCCATGTGAAGTCGGTCTGAAGCTGGGAATGGGGTTTGAGAAAAACCGAGAATTTGTTTGAATTTGAGAGAGGTCAAATGATAATAACACGTTAATCAGTTACGGAAATTAATATTTGCACATTGCATTAGTTAGTTTGTGAATTGAAAGTCACTTTGTGAATCAGAGAACGAGCGACTTACTTATCTGAAAGCCTAAGTATGCTGCAATAGCTTTAGCAATGCAATATGATGGCTGCATTATCAGCTTAATCTCCCTACTCTATGAATGAATCAGTGAAAGTAGGCCACGCTATTCGTCTTCTTGTTGCCGCTGATTATTATTTACACCTTTCCAACCCGCTCATTTTCTCGATGAGATATATTGTGAGTGAATTTAAATTTTTTGGAATCGATGATTTGAAGAGACGTTGAATAAAAAAATGTTTTTTGGATAAATCATTAATCTTGTAGAAAAGATTGATAAGTATACATATGAGAAAAATTTCGAATTAAGAATTCTGACTATATTAATTCATCGACAGAATTGACGGATTATAATATTGATTAATAATATATCATTTACTAAAAGCAATTAATTTTAATACCTTTTTTTAAAAAAATAACTGCACTCAATTAACGAATTCATAAAAAATAAAAGAGGAGATGAAATTTATTGAGACAGAATAAAAAAATTCAATTAAACGTACACTTTCATAACTATAAAGTGGAAACTACCTGACACGTTTATTATGACTCTTGAATATAGCCATTTTATTCTCGTGAAAGTTAAAAACTAAATAAAAATGACATTTTTCACCCTAAAAAGTTACGTAGATCTTGTTTAATTTTCTCCGCGTATTGATTTTAACACTTGTATATGACAAACGCGATGTTTTTTAGGTTAAGCGCTCTTCAAAATGTTAATTTTTACTTTCAAACGATGTTCCGTATAATAAAAACTAATTATAATTATCATAATATCGTTTTTTTTCTAGAATTTTTGAGGTTTTAATAATTACAAATTTTTTAATATAAAACTTCGTAACGAAAGTTCACATACATTTCAATTCAATAATCACTAAATTCCTAATTGAAAGTAAAGTGTAAAATAGAAACGTAAACATTATTAATCAATCTTAAGTATCAACCGTTAAATAAATTACAAAAAGCCTTCGCATAGATCTTACAAGCAGTAATGTCCCGGAATAGTCAGCCAGTTCACGCGCACTCAACCCTACAGCAAGGCAGCACGCGGCCCAAAGAAAAAACGTTCCTCAAACGTTTCAAACATTACAAAACCGATGCACTTTCACCTCTTGCAGACAATTTTGCAATAAAAAACCTTCACGACAAAAAACCTCTTTTATCAAACCTATCATCACCTAATTCTTATCGAATCGTCTCACCGTCAGCATCTAATTATTCCCACGATCAAAGCATATTTAGTCCCAATAACCAATCATCATAATTAGTCGGATGCAGCGAAACTAACCTCTCCGCAGTAGCAACGGCCCACGTTTCTCCCGAGGACTCGTGTAATTACGTAACGGCGCGCTGCCCCGAATCTAACGCAGCGACGCTGAAAATCGAGCAGTTTGCTCACGATTACACGCGGCACCCATGCACTGTTTTCGCGCCCCCGTGTCAAGGAGATCTACATTGATCGGAGAGTGCGTTTTATGCTTGCGGTTACGCGCTCGCCGTTTATCGATCCGCTGATATGTTTACGATTGATACCGAAGCTGGAGGACTGACATGCATCGAGATTCTCCACTGAATGCCAGCGCAGTAAAATGACTCTTATGGTTCGAGGATCGAATGGCGAAGATGATTCTTCGATTAATGCCTCCTGCACGCGTCAATGCCGAGCTTCGATGACGTTTTTACACGAGCTAGCAACCGAACCAGTACCAAAACTAAAAAAGCTCTAGGATCGCTTTTAGCGAGCTTTTCACTATCCTTTCAAAGAACACGTTTCACAAGGAACCATCAGCATCCATAAAAAATCCCCTCTCAAGCCTCAATCCCAACTCTGACCGCCTCGCGGGATCCTCAAGCTACAGTACTTTCCAGCCTCTCTCTCTCCGATGCAAAATCAATGAACGCGCGACGGGCGCGGAGAGCAGCTCCCCGCGCGCGCTCCGAGAGCCAGAGTCGCGAGAGACAAGCTCTCCCAATCTCCCGATCTCCCGCATCCTCCAGCACGTCTCTGGGCCCCCTTAACTGTCTATCTGATCGACTGATCTCTAATTAAGGGCATACCTTCGCTCAGCATCGTCCTGGGGCCGGAGCTTGGCGCCGCGGCGCGCCAACTGCCGGCGCTCTCTTAGTCGTGCCTCTGGCTCCGGCCTGCCTCTTCCTCTTCTGTTCTGCCAGCGGAAGCAGCTTCCAAGGCAGCTTCGATCGACGACCAAGCGCCAGTCGTGCTCCTCGGCCCGCCGGACACGGTCGCAGCTGCCTAGCTGCTGCTGCTGCTGCTCTCGGGCCCCGCTGCCACCGGCTTTCTTCTAGCTGCTGCGTTGGATTCCTCGGCTGCGAGTAGCGAGGCGGCGGCGGCATTATCCGCGCGAGGCATTCGAACTCTATCTTCGCTATC
>JAPYZB010000976.1:0-16490 GCA_030522745.1 Eupelmus kiefferi | reverse complement strand
CTGGTTTTTTGAGACTGCACTGTTGATGTTTTCTTTTTTTTGGCTTTGTTGTGCGCACACGTGGTTCGGAGTTGATAGTGGCGATTTTCTCGGGGGTTTTGTGTTTTTGTGTGGTTTTGAGGTTTTAAGAGACTTTTTGATGTGTGTCTTCGGTTTCGGTATTTTTATGTGGGATGGCGGGAAATGTTTTTGGAAACTAGATCGAGAGAAGACAAATTTTCTGAAATTTTAATGTATTGTTTTTAGGAAGCAGAATCTTTTTAAAAGTGTAAATGTGTCTTAACTTAAAAAAAAGTGTTGCAATAATGTTTCAAAATTTTATATATTAGAGTAAAAGTTATTTGCAAAGCATTTTATATTATTTTCGGGTTAAACGTATCTGCATAATTAAATGACATTGTCTGAATTAAAATAGTTCAAAAATATATTAAAATATTATATTAAAATTTTTTAATTTTTGTTCGATATAACGTAGAGATAATAATAATATTGAAAAATGATGTATATCAATATAAAAATCAAAATTTATAAATTTTCATTTCCCATTAATTAGCATCTTTAATTAAATAACTGTATTTCGGACAAGACTCTTTTTTTAAGTTTGAAGAATTTGAGCCTAATTTCACTAAAGTATATTTAAATAATACGTATAGTTTTTTTTAATTATGCGAAACGTTGATTGAAATGTAAGTGAACTCGCGAATTAAATTAACTGAAACAACTTGACTCGTTGCGGATGGCTTTTATCTAGCCAAAAATTAATATATTTTTTAGACTTTATTCTTTAAAATAATATTTTCGAATTCTTTGACTTTTCTATTATGTTAATAGATTTATCATTTTATAAAAAAAAATAGGAAGTGACTTATAAAAATTAAATTTCGATTTATAAAAGTGATATTTACTAAAGATAAGGATAGTAATTCGTAATAAGAAATTATGAAAATTGCTCAATATTAATAAAAAATATAGTTTTAAATATAGGGTGGATTGAAAATAAATCGTATAATTTTCTTATTGATTTTTTAAACTATATTCATTTCAAATTTATATTTTTAATTGTGTTAAAATAATTATAACCCTTTAATTTTGCTTTATGCATTTCAATTTTACTTTCAAGAAAGAATTTTGTTTAATTGAACGTAGTTTAAATGTACACCGAGAGAAAATTTTAGTTTGTAATACTAGTAAATTTCTAGAATGTATTGTTGCTTAAGTTCTTAACCCTAAATTGTTGTTGTAAGAACTATATATTTTTAGTAAAGTTTACTAGAAAAAAGTAATAAGTATCAGAATTTTGAAGTAGACTAGTAATGTTCACTGTTACAGAAAAATATTTAAACTCGCTTGATATTTTCTTATTGATTAAGTAGAAAGAACTAGAAATATAAAGTTCTTCTTACACTCAAAAACTAGCACATTAAACTAGAGAAAATATTATAATTTGTACGCAATTTAATGTTAACATACGTAATTTATTCTAATAACACAAAAATATTACAATTTTCTATAATTCTAGTTTTTATTGCTACAATTTTTCTTTCTAGAGATTCTGACTTGCTAAACGAAATCTATTTTCGAAAATCAGTTTCACGCCTGATATTTTGGGTTAATCAATTTTTTTTAGTAAACTAATTTCATAATAATGATTTTATGGTTTTTATAGATAATATATTTCTTTGATTTTAATAAAAAAAAATTTCTGAGCAAATTTTACCGAGACACGAGAACAGTTTTTTATTGTCATAAAAAATATTTTAATAGCATATAACTTTTTTAATTTTGCATCTAATGAAACAACTCAATGTCAAATCGTTGTTTACCGATTACCATAACAGGCGTATTTATCTTTAAATAAAAATACTTCTTATACCTCAACTTGATACTAGACGATTTATTTCGGGCGAAATGAATATTTTTTTGAAAGCTGAAAAAACAGCGATAAAAAATTTTGGTGTAAACGCCCCCGTTTTAAATTGTAGTAAAAGTTCAATTGCAGCAATAACATGTACCATGTAGTATATGGACATTCGTAATAAAAGTTCTTAGAATGAAGGTAACCGCTTACTTCAATTTTGCCCTGCGTTCAATTTTTGCTCTACTTTCCCTTATGTTGCAATATGCTTTTTTGAATTTAAAAAAATTTTTGTTGACTAACAGATAGATCGAATTTCTAAAATTTTTTAAATGTTTTACGTTATTTAAAATTTTTATTTTATTTTTTTCTGTTTTATTTTAGGTTAACGATACTGAAAAGAAAGATAAAAGGGGTCATCCTATTACTTCGATAAATTTTGGAAAATCCCAAGGAGTTCAGAAAATGAAAGGTGCTATGCGACGTTCGACATCAACTTCAACGGCGATAATTTTGACGGTTCTGCTCGTCGTCTCCTTCGGCGTCGAAATTTCCGCGAAGCGTAAGTTCGTGATGTGATTTACTTGTTGTGCTGTGCATTCTTCTCTTCACCACCTTGAATTTTCACGATTCACAATTTTCTCTGCTCTCATAAACGAAATTCAATTCAATCATTGTTGTCACATTTATTTTATCATTACATCATCTATTTATTTGTGCTCTGTATCATGTACTCAGAAATAAATAAATAAATACTCGCATTTATCATTGTTATTTCGTATTTGCTTGTGCTCTTTATTTATCATCCCTTGACTGTGCTTTCAAAAATTATCGTCGCCCGTGAAAAGAATAAAAAGTTTGTGTATCTGTTACAATTTTCAAATGGAGTTCCCCCCAATGCGTTTACACAGATGCGGGCGCGCACGCGATACAATTGTTGTTTTTACATTTCATGAACGAAAACGAAAAAGACGCGAGGCTCCTCTGTCAAAACATCGAATTCACTTGGAACAGAGAGAAAAGCAGGAAGAAGCGATGCGTTGGTTCGCAGCGTTTGTCGATATAGAGAGTAAAATCGCTTTTGCTTTATCGGCGAAAATCCACCCTAATACTTACTTGTCACATCGACGGACACATCGCCCGAAGACCTTTTATCGGGAAGTTTTTTTGCGAATGAGTTCTCAATTTTTGAGAGAAAAGAAATAATAGATGGTCAGATGATTCTGTGAGTTGTAAGCTTGGCATTTTAAACAAAATCGAAACAACTGCTAACCGCGATTTTACAATCTTATAGTAATAGGAAGCAGTCAAATACAATTCTTTTTTATGGATATTAAAGAGAAACGTTTTTATTTTGATAAATACGGCCGTAGTTTTATGAAAGACTTTTCAAATTAATTATTTCTCAAAGGACAAATGAAGTAATTTTTTCCTTTCTTTGGAAACAGTTACAATCTTGTTATGACCTCAGCAATTTATAAATTTCTTAAAGAAGTTTAATATAAAATTTTCATTATGTTGTACGTCTGATCGAATCTAAACAAAAGTACAAGGCTTTTATATCGTTGGAATGAAACAAAGTAAATAAATCTAAATTGATATTTATTATATATTAAGTAATAACTCTCAAAAAAATTTGTACTGAAAAAGAAATTTATATTAAAATTTTGTTAATTTTCAATTTGTGTAAGAGTTAATATATTTAATGCACTTCTATTCTTCTAACAACAAAATCTTTGAAAGTGTATTAAAATTATTTTAAATTATTTTTAAACACACTTTCACGTCCAATGAATATTTAAGCCATAAATTTTTAACTTTTATACTAAGCGTATTCATTCCTGCGGGTATTCTTTTAAGTGCTATCTTTATCTTTTTAAAAACTTTTAACTTTGTAAAATTAACCCTAACAACTAAGTGATTCATTTTAAATTTTCATAGATAAGGCAAAAGACACTATAATAAGAATCAAAAAGAATTTATAAAGTACTCTATGAGATATTGAAAAAGTCGATGAATTTTAATAAAAATAAACTACCTGTGTTGTCTTCTAACGCTCAGCCACTTCAGGTTCAAAATGAAATTACGCGAAAAAAATGACTGTCGGCCCTTTGCCTTCGACCCTTTCATCTATCCCAAAGAATTGAAGTACGGTCTTCCAGGAAAAAGGAAAATCGCGCACCAGAAGAACATTTATTTTTGCCTTTTTCGATCCTAAGCCCGTCATTGCGAAAAAACGAAAGAAAAGGCGTAAAAACTTTTTCAAGCCTCTAGGCTGAGTTCGCGGTTTGATTTTTTCTCAAACCAAACTGCGCATCACGACAGAAGCAGAAAATATCAAAAAGGTCGCGTGCGCTTGTGCATGGGGTACAAAAAAGAATTTTAAAAGCAAAGAGGAGACAAAGAGCAAGTTAGACATGCATTTCCGTTGACAGTTGACTGCGTGACACATCTTTTGCTCGTGCCAACGTGCGCGGCTTGTTTTCTGCGCAAAACTGAAAAAGTACGGAGGTGTACTTCAACTAAAGGGTTGAAATGATAACCTTTTTAGCTTTGACTTCCGGAATGTCCGAGCAATGAAATACGATAGTCCGGTTCATTTGAATAAGTGAAAGTAACGAGCTCATATGTTGGCGCACAGCTGGGAGTAATTTGTCTAAGTTAGCACAAGAAAAAGCTACTGAAAATTACAATTTTAATTCAATTGTATTTTAATTTTGCATACTATTTTTGAAAGGAATTAAAGTAGTCTGCTGTGAGATATATTTTAAAAGAGAGATAATTAAATTTTTATTTTTCTGCTAAAAATAGATTTTAAAGTAGCTCAGTAATTTGTTACGCAAATATCATATTTATTCAAATATGATTTCAAATATTTTTATTCAAATTTTCAATGGAAGAATTTCAAGCTTCTTAATTTGTTGAACAATACGAGCTGTGAATGCTCTTTTAGTATAAAACTTTACATGCATGATGAGTTTCCGGATGGTTTGTGATTTTTCATTCTTTATGTTTTAGTTAAATATAAATCAAATAATCACGTTCATTAGCAAACATTTATAACAAAGATTTTGGAAGGATGAACATACATTACAAAGGACATTTAAATATTTGACTTTTATTCATAAATAAAAATTACTAGTATTTATAAAATATATATTATATAATTTCATAAATATTCATTATATAACTTCATTTGTGGTACTATGAAAACATGATAAATAAAGTTACAAACTTATAATGAAATTAAACAATTGAGGACACCCATGAGAGAAACACTGATACATTTTAAAAATATAACTTAAAGTAAAATACATTTGAAATAAAATAGTAAATTCCAAAAAGTATGTTTATATATTGATAATATTCTAATTAAAATGGAATTCTTATTAATTATTAATATGATTGTGGATGTTTATAGAAGAGCATAATAAATAATATTTGTTTTGAATTTTAATAATTAATTTTTTGTTATCTTATAATGATAAAAAAATGTTTTGTATGCATTACTCACAATACATTTTTCATACTTAAAGTAGATTTTTTATATTGTCTAACAATTAAAATTTTATCAAATTTGTGAAAAATGAGTGACAATTTTATAAAATAGTTCAAAATTTTCTATTCGTATAGTAGTATAATAATATAATAACTAACATGACAGAAAAATTCATTTTTATTTATCATTATAAATTAACATACTTTTACTTTATTACTCTGTCAATGCGTTCTATTTTTATTGTAGTTTTTTTACTTTTACTTATAATTTATACTCAATTATATTCAATGCACTAAAGTTCAAATTGTGGGTAAAATACTTCGATTAAATGTTTCATTCGCTTAATTAATTTTGGGTTTCAAAATAATTCGAACATTTTGAATTATGAGAGGAGTGAATAATAGAAATTATAGTTGAAAAAGTATTTACGTTAATTTAGTTAGCTATTATTGCATATTAACTAGATCGGCCCCTAAGGTAATCATGATTTACTATGTACAAACCATTGTTAGTTTTCTTTTTAAAACATTATTATTAAAAATTTGTTTACCTTTTTAATATTAAAAAAATTTATAATAAATTAAAAAGCGTAAAAAAATAGACCATGTTCAAAATTAATTATGAACTTTCCTCTATCCGCTAGTCTCTTGATTCATTCGACACAGTTCATTCGCGCATCCCTTATCAAAAGGTAAACGGGAAAAAAGCCGTGTCTGCTTGTATAGTCGATAAGTTTATCATTATGAAGGCTGCCATAATCAATCGGCTCTTCATGACTTTATATTCGTAGCTTCAGGGCATCTTTTCGCATTCATTTTATGCAGATTTTTTATTCCTTTCATCCTATGTGATTAAAGTAAAAGATCTCATTTATCAAATTTTTACAAGTTGACACAATTTTTAGAATATTTTATGATCGTCTACTCCTGTAATTTTATCTTAAACCTTTGAAAAATCTTTTCACATTCTTTTACCCGTTTATGACTTGTAAATTGACAGGTGTGTAATAAATTTTATCATCATTTTCCTAGCTTGTCACGTTTAGAAGAAGAATTTTGACGCGCTTTGAATGCTCAAAAAGCTTCGCGAGTCCACTATCGTTTCATCTTTTGCCGTTTATTTATAAACTCGCAGTCCAGGAGATGCGACGTTAATGGTCACAGACTTAGGGCTTTTCAAGAGAGTGTGAAAAATGAGAGTTATTCGAAAGCTTGCTCTGCAGACCCGCGTGACTACGGTTTGTTTCCTGCCACCTGTGGATCGATAAGAGCAACCGTTCCCTTACATAAAAAGATGTTAATCGTATTCATACTTTATTCAAAAGCATTATTACATGAAGTGCAACACAATGAAAAAATGTATCACAGCTTTGTGCAATGGAATTATTATAATGCTTAAATGCCTATAGTAGTAGGATTTTCACGTTGACAAAATATTTGCGATTTCATCTTTTTGCTGTGTAATAACTATTGAAGTTGTTAACATTTTAGTCATAAAAACTTTATCAATTATGGGATCTAAAGTAACAATTCGGCCCACAAATTAGCACGTGAATTTCTTAATTGTCTTTAACGACTTGATCTTTCAATATCATAATTTTTAAACCCTTTTAAACTTTAAAGACGTAAACTGAGATTTAAGTAAATTTTTTTATTAAGAGAAGAGCTTTTTACAATCCAGTAGTGCGTAAGTATACACCAAAGTAGACTACTCTTTAAAATTTTGAAGTTCATTTAAGTGTAGAAAACTAAAGTTTTCACACAAAAAAAATCAAGACACAAAAATTTTCTTAACTACTTGAATACCTACACCAAATAAAGATCTGACTAAAAAATATTTTTTTTGGTGTCTATAAAAATTCTTAAAAATATAATCAATCTTAAAATATTTAATAACTGTTACTTATTAAAAATAAATTTAATTATTTATTTTATTTATTTATTATAATATATAATTTTTTATATTATAAAAAAATTTGTGCTTTCGTAAACTTTGAAACATTTCGACCTAGAATGAGTTACTTTGAAATCTTCTATCGTTGTACACGTCAGAAATCATATCACGAAAAGTAAAGTATTTTTAACAAAGAAACCCTCTACCCCTTGGGAAAATGAGATGTCTTGCAACAAAGTTTATAAGTGAACAAAGACAACGTATCTATAAATTCATATGTTTAAGCAGAAAAAAATTTTATCTAGTTACGCATCAATTTCCATGAACATGAAGTAAATAAGTTTCTTCACAAACTTTCAGACATCGCATTTCGGTTTCTTCATGGTTAAGTGTCTGTTTCTTGAGATTCATATAATACATGATAAACTTAGTAACATTTTGGGGGTCAATGTTCTAAATCACAAGTTAGCAGAATTACGAGATATTTTTTCACATAACTTTAAAGACAATAATTATAATTTAGTAAATTACTTATATATTATGGGACTTCTGTTGTCTTTATTTACATTTATATTCTCACTGCCCAATAATGTTTTCATAATAGTACATTATGCACCTAGGGAGTAAAAGTAAAGAATGTCTCAGACTGCGTGTAATTGTCACCCGAGCCGAAGGCAATTACACGCAGTCTGAGACTTTCTTTACTTACTCCCATGGTGCATATACTATTTTTCTCCACGAGGAGCGTAAAATGCGTGCTGTAGTATTCGCCCGCAGGGCGTACAGTACGCACTTTACGCGCCGTGTGTGGAGAAAATAATATTTATAACCCTCTTATACTAGAGTATTTTCACAATAAAATCGTTTTAAATTAAGTTTACGCAAAATAGGGGAGAGCGGAGCTAGTTGACACACAATTAACATTTTTATTTTATTGATATCTTCCTTAGAAAATTAGATTCATGTATGCCAATCATTATACATATTAACAATGCTATAATTTACCTATAGAATATCAAATATTACCAAATACTAGTATTAAACAGTTAATTATTTATAATTGAACGTCGTCCGCGTGTCAACTAGCCTCGCTCTCCCCTAATGAACACAAAAATCAGTATTATACATTATATTAATCATCCTTGATCAGACATTTTAATTGTCACTGTTACGGTCATATACTTTTTATCAAAGGATTTCAGAAATCACTGTCGTTTACAATAAACTTTAATCCAGCTTATGTCATCACAGTATACACATTGTCGGAAGTATTTCCTCATCTCATTTTTTTTTTCAATGTTGTTTTATACTGAGGCATTATCTTTGTTGCTCACACGTAATATCATGTAAAAGCTCTGAACGACCCGAGTTGGCTTACTACAGGCGACTTTATTAAAAGCATAACCGATGTCGGACCACGCTGATGTAAGCTGCTTTTGTTTCTCGCAATTTTGCGCTTGGCACGCACGCGCATCGGATTTTAGTTTCGGAATTCCGTGCACTCCTTATTGCACTATTTTGCAAGAATCAATTTAAGGATAAAGCTTCTGATTTGGGCTTTTTGCAAAGTGATTGCGTTATTTTATTAGCTATAAAATTTACTTTGAGCGCTGATTTTATCGCTTTATTCGCGGATAATCTACCTTATTAGATTTTGAGAAACTGTATTTCAGACTAAAATGCTATGTACAATAAAGTGGAAAATTTTTGGAACTGTAAGCTTTTAAATTAAATTTACTAATGTAAATACGAAGTATAAGCTTGTAAGTATTCATCAAAAAAATTGTAATTTAAGTAAATAATTACTTGATTATAAATGTTCAAAAATACACGTAAACAAGTTGTCATCACTATTCTTAGTAAACTTATCACGATTTATTGAATCACAAAATTTTTTATTAACAAATAAAAAATTTTCTCTATTTAATTATTTTTTAAATAATAAGATTTCTCTTAGTTTCATGTCTATAATGTAGATTATTCTAAATCTCGATCAGATCTTAAATTTATGGAATATTTTAATTAAGCTGTTTTAATTCGCCGCAAATATATTGCCACTTTTAATACGAATACTCATCGTTAGTTCTTCTCTTCAGAACAATTTGATTCTGATTAATCCTACTTATTTGAATAGAAATGTAGGAAGTTTTCCTGTTTGTATATGATCTCCTATGAACCCAACTTTCATCACCTACCACGTGTCGGGTGTTGAGCACACATATATAGTACTCCAAGAGCGGTGACTCTCAAGAGTCCAAAGATTAACTTGGAGCTAGTTGAAAAAAGGTAGAAATTCCTTTTGTGTGCCAAATTCAAACAAAAACTAAAAGTCAACTACTTAGACACTAAGAGTATTAAAGAAGTTATTGTTTGAAAGATACATACGATAAAACTAAGAATAGAGTGATACAAATACAATTATTTTCTTTAATATAGCTAAATACTTATCGCATTTGCATGAAGATTAAGATTTAGATAATGGAATAATTATGTTTGTTAGTGATCTTTTGTTACAGTTCAAAACTATGAGTAGATAACTCATTAAAAAGTTTTAACTATAAGAGTTTAATATTACGATTTGCATTTATTTAAATATAAAAAGTTTCTCATTACCTATATTTTAAATTTTTTTCCATTTGCTTAATATGGACTTGAAATTCATTTCCGTGTTATTTATTAGTTTCGATCGCATTTTTCAAACTTCTCTTCGAGTAAGTTTAAACACTTTTTAAATTTTATTTTTTTGTCGTTCTTGCACATTTCTTAATCGAGTTGCGTTCTTTTTTACAAACAGAAACTTTACCATTTGATTGAATTCACTTGTAAATAATAAAATATCATTGCGATTTGTTAATTTCATTAAATAGTATTTTCTCATAAAATTAATTAATTTACTCAGCAAGCCAAAAAATACCACTAAAATTCTTAAAACATCTCCGCGAGTTTTAATTTCCCAAAGACCCTAAAACGTGAACTGCATTTCAAAAGTGCAAATAAAGTTTCATCTCGTTAAAGGCGTTTCCTTAAAGCTCGTAAAATTTACTGATGGACAATGAAGCTTTTCGATTATCTTATTTGAAAACAAGGACAGCTGTAAATGGCGCAGGTGACCTTAAGTCATTGTCACAAATATACTGTTATAAATTTAATCGAGAATTGTTTTCTCAAATAAGCAAACTTATGTTAATAATAGTTATACTGACGCGGTTGAAACGTTTTGTTCGATATACTTGCTCCCTCATAAGAACTAATCTTAGAAATCTGACAATGATTTGATAATAATTGGAACTTCTAATAGATATTATTAGATAGTTAAGAGAATTACTTTTTCCTTAACAGTAAGTATACTGTTTAGAAGTTTAATTTATTATTAATTAAATTAAAGGAATGCTGGCAATACAGTAATCAAATAATTTAATTTTAGAAACGATTTTGCTTTCCAGAAAAAATTTCTATGGACTCCATCGAACGTAATAATACGTTAAAGCAGGACTTTCTCAGAGTTCAATCATTTTCTAAGAATAACATAAGATATAAGAAACCTTAAAAGCAATGAGCATGATAATATCAATGATCGATGATTAAAAATAGACAAAAATTACATAAATGTCATAACTTACTAGTTCGGGTTCATATGGGATTAGATGTTTTTTTAATTCGTTTTCTATTTTCATATGATAGACCAAAAATACATTGCATAAAAATTATAACTAACGCAAATAAACTAGTATTATTGATTGAGTAATATTTATTCGATCATTGTATAATTCTCTCTTTTATCATATTGCTACTACCTATGATTTAAATATGATATTCCTTAAGTATATAAAATATTTAATACTATTTCAGTATTATGACAATCAATTTATATGATAAATTATTTTCATAGCTAGAACACAAAATGTAATGCCGGTAATATACTGAGGCGTAAATTACTTAATTAATTTCTTATTGTACAGCTATATAAGCCAAGAAAAAATGAGACTATTGGGAGCAGTCAAAGAGCCGATAATTTGCTTTATGAGGATCTTATTTAAAAATTAAAACTAATGATATTTGTTTCTTACTAATTTACACTTTTGGTAAGGTGGAATATACTTTATAACTATACTTTTTTTTCGAAATATTTCATGAGTGAATACTCCTTTACAGCAATTATCTTAACTGTCGTATTAATTTCTTTGAAATAATTGAAATTGAATGTACGTAACCTAATGAAAAAAGTTTTTCAACGAATACGGGATATGTCTAATGGAGTGACGATAAGATCAAAAAGACTAGAGTAATTTCATATGCAATCCAATCATAAAATTGTCATTAACGTAAAACTTTTAAACAATTTTTATCGACAAAATTACAAATTTCATACACAAATCATTAAAAAACCTTCTCTCCTTTCTAAATTCCAAACGCAAACTAAACACAAATGACCAATTTGTTTCTCAGCAATAGCTCTTAAAGCAAACGCTAAAAAAGACACTTACACCAACGACATTTTTAAAAACTATCCAAACAAATAAAACAGCGCTAAACAACCCCACAAAAGAAAGTCAACTCTAATGAACCCCATCCTCCGCTGTAAAGAGATCCTCATCTCTCGGGCATCCAGTCGCCATCCTAAATCCCACGTTTTCCTCGCGCGAGCTTTTCCTCTCTCTTCATAAAGCAAACTCGGGCACGCCGGCGCCCTCGTTCACAGAAACTTAAAATAAAGACGGAGAAAACCAGCAGCAGCCGGAAGGAAGGCAAGTCCTTTTTCTCTTTCAAGGTCTCGCTGAACTCGCGGATCTAACTAGTTTAATTACACGAGCGGCCGTTCGCCCCTCTAAAACGGCTCGGTTTACCGGACTTGCAGCGCTGCTTGAAGGTAAGCCGCGCAGTAGTGAATCAAATGACGACTTTTTCTGTTTTTTTTTTATTTTTTATTATTTATAAACTTGCGCTGTGATAATTGTTGCTTAAGCTATTTACTTTAAAGGTGGCTGTGAGGGGAACTCGATTAGCGCGAGCCTTTGAAGGGATTTGAAGTTTAAAGTCGGAGCTTATTCGCACTGAAAGAGGAGAACGCGTGACTGGTGAGTGTGCGATCGGGTTTCGCTTTAAATCGAACGGCTCTTTGCTGTTTCTTGGCGTTTCTATGGTAAAGCTGGAGTTGTGAAATTCATATCCAATAAAGCAATTTATTTGCAAAGTGAACTTGATAATCGATACGTTGCGTACATTTTGTTAATTGAGCTCGTTTATACGATTAAGATTGAAGACTTAGGAGAACAAGAGAAAATTGAAATTTATCGTAGAATATGAAAATCTGAAAGTTGAGTAAGCTCCTGAAAAGATTTTTGAAATTTTCAATTACCTTTCTTCACACGCCCATGGTTAGACACCTACGCGTATGCGCAACCTGTACACACATGCATGTACGTAGAGATAAGAATGTTTACTCTCCTACGCATATATTGCCACAAATGCATACATCTGAGTTCACGTTCAGGCGAGAATAAAGTTATGAATAAAGTTATGAAAATGAAAACATAATGAGCTATAGAAAACAAAATCAGACTTTTTCTATATGTTATTTTTTTATTTGCTTTTAAAGCTTTAAAGAAAACGAAGTACTTGTTCTCAACCGTTTGAAATTTCAATGAATAGCGCCATGAAAGAAAACATATTTAGGAGTTGTGAATAATGAAAATAAATTAAAAATTCTAAAGCATTTATAATTTTTTGTCACAAAAATTTCGAATATTTTATTAGATTTAGCTTATTCATATAAAAATAGTTTTTAAAGTGGGCTATAATAACTATTAATACTTCCTTTACAAACATTTATCCATTCAAATTATATAGTTCTTTTTTTATTTATTATAATGTTATTATAGGGTTTGAATTCGAAATTGAATTTGCAAACATTTTTATTATAATTTTTCCACTTTGTGTCTAAAATAGCTAGTAAAAAATTTATTTTGAAAGTCTTTAATAAGCTGCATTAGTTTTTTTTTAAAGCGATTCGATTAAAGAAAACTGGATTAGCGCTATATTGAAAAACGAGATGAAAAAATCTTCCAGATATCAAAGGGTCATTTGAATTTACTAGAAAATAAATGTTTTACACAATTTGTTTTTTTTTCAAAAAAATAAAATGTTTCCTTTAATCGCATAAACATAAATACTTACCATCGTTAAAACTGAAATTAACTTCATATTTTTGAAGTACTTTATTCTTAAATTTTCTGACAACGAACTATCCATTTTCGATTCAAGTCACGCTCATCGAAATTTCTACAGGCAAACATTCAGTCAAGCGAAAAAAGAAAACAAAAACGCTATAACAAAAAACACAGATCTACACGTCAAAATAAACCCTTTTTAGCAGTACACAAATCAACAATCTGAGCGTCAAAGAAACGCAGCATCTTACTCTGTAATCGCGATTCAGAGCTTACAGTCGAGAAGCGCTGGCTGTGAACGTGCTTCATTAGTTAACGGTCGATTGGTTTAGCGCTGAGTTTATTCCGAGCGCGTATTGTACTTCTTGCCCAGTCGTTTCGAACGGTTTTCTGACCTGCGTATAGATTGAAAACTATTTTTATTAGGTGTTTATTGGCTTACGTTTTCAAATGAATTTTTGATGCAAAATTTTTGTCGATGCTCAGCTATATAGTTTATTAGTTTCTGAGCTTTTAACAAATTCGAAGAAAATATGAGCTTAAGACGATAAAGTATTTTTAAATCATTGAATGGACACTGGAGCTTTCAAACGAAAACTTATGCATTATTCTACGAGGTAATGCGCAGAAAACGCGCGGACAAAAGAATGTGATATGAAGGTGCATTTTTTGATGTGGGGAAATATTAATATCGATATCCCGGTTTATCATGTAAATTCTGGGATTTTCCGTGCTATCATACAACCTTTTTAATTCACTTTACCGGATAACGTGATAATATTCTAGTTTTACGCAGTAGACCGAGCCATCACCATTATCGTTTCATTAAGATTTGTGTATCGACATGAAAGCCTTTTTAAAAATTTTAAACCGCACAGCAAAGATTACATCGAAAGTAAATATTGTCTATTTCTTGTTAGATTATATTATCTCTAAATATAAATCTATTTAAAATCAAATCTTGAATTTAATTATCAAAGATGGGGTTTGCGTATACATTTGCATTGATTCCAATTATTAGCTGAATTATTTAGACAGATTTTATAATTGCAAAGTACATTAATGGAGTAAGTACTTTTAGCCACGAAAAGTCTATATTTTAATAACCAAAAAGAAAAAAAAATGATTGCACCATTAATCGTATCTCACTTTCCAAATTAAAAAGTAGTCTCCCACTCTAAGCCACCCTCTTGGTTATAATTTTTTCGTGATCTACCGTACCGCAAGCCTTAATTGATTTTTTTTTGTTTAGCCATGAAATATAAGGTGTCAAGCGACCACGCACACTCGATCAGGAAATTTGCAGACGCACTTCAGGGCCGTTACCCTATGCGATGCGTGAAAAGCATCGCGTGGGTGAGATGCGTGCGGTGTTAGTTGCTTTCTCATCGGCCGACATCAAAATTCGAATTACGCGCCGGAGAATCGGTTTGACGTTCCGTATTTACGTAGTTTCTCATTTATCTCGCGCGCTGGCGTATAATTGAAGTGCAAAAGGGAGGATTTGCCGTGATTTTCCGTCTTGTTTTAGTGTTTATTTTTCACACCTTTTTGCTATTGAATGATGTGTTTGAGATGTAAGATTTGAAGGAAATTATAGTAGATAGGCAAATTTATTTTTGGAAATTAATTTCAAGAGAAATTAATTTCTTCCTGATTAGACTGTTATTCTATCGACTTAAGGTAATAAATAAATCTAGAATAAAAGACTGAATAATTTTCCCGCGTGTACTAATAAATTATATTTCTGAAGTTAGCAAATTACTAATTATGTGTATCTATAATCACTGCATACATTAAATTACGTGATGTAGAAGGATTTTGTAATCAATAATAATATTTATAAATTTTATTTATTCAATTATTTATTATGAATATCTAAGTCACTAAACACATTTCAGAGGTATAAAATTTTGAATTTGTAAATTTTATAATTTAATTAAACTGTCATTTTACACATCAAATGCAGAAAAAAATGAGATTATTCATGGTATCAATAAAAAGTTTTTATTACCAATAATAAATTAATTGCACAAATAAGAGATGAGTAGTAAATTCATCAATTTTATAACTTGGAATTATGAAGAATATTTCATGGAATACAATTGCGTGTTCATTTACTGCATTTTATTAATTTTAGCGTGCATACCTTCCATAAAGATTTGTTATCAGAACATTTTCTTCTTACTTTTCTGTTCTAGTAATGTACTTCAATTTAATGCTAGAAATTGCCGAAGAAAAATTTAAGTCAACAAGAAGTGAACGTATTTTATAGATTTTTATTATTTTTTATTTATTTGTGTTGAAATGCATTTAGGGTCTAAGGATCGAAGTCTCTCTAAATGTCTCTGTCTATGAATTCGAATTATCTAATAATAAGCCTATATCAGTTTTGCTAGTTAAATTTTAATAGAAATCTAATTAAAATAAAAAAAGTCTAAACAGTAACACAATTCAATTTGTCGGACGATCGAATATGTAACCGGCACGTGACTCTGATATCTGAAATCCGCGTGACTTTTCTGTTTTAATTAAAGAGATTTAATGACTTTCGCAGAGTGCATGGTTCATCAAAGGTTATAACAATTGTTCCGATTCTCCGAATGCTAGCTATTAAACCATATAAAGAATTAATGAATTTTTACATGTTTAAAGTCTCACATTGTTGATCACGAAAATTTGTAAAAAAATTCGTCATCAACAATTAGAAAATTTAGAAAAATATAACATTCTAGCATTTTTTCTTAAACATCTTATACAGTTATTTGACAACTTATTTAATGGGGCTAGTAAAATTAATAATTTAGACATAACGAGAGAATATGTAAAATTAGTTCAACTGCTACAGAAAATACATAAAAACATTTAATTTAATATCGCACAGTACGAAAAAAGATAATTAATTAACTGTTTTTAACATAAAGTGAGTTATTCATTTTCAGCTTCATGATAAAAATGGAATTTAAAAAAGTAACACAAATATAGTTAAGCCTTTGAAAGCTATTTAAATGTAGTAATTTTTATAAAAATAATGGCCCTATAAATCACGAATAAAAATGATTCACACGTAAAATAT
>JAPYZB010000975.1:0-16490 GCA_030522745.1 Eupelmus kiefferi | reverse complement strand
AATAACGAAGACTAAATAGTATAGTAAAAATGTTTAGTTAGCTTGACACACATGGTGGCAAATTGTTGTAATTTCTATTACATTTTGTCCTAGTTAAAAAAAATGTGGAAGTGAACTATTTTCAACTGAAATTAGCGGAAAACTATTTATGAAATTGGCGTTTTTATTGTTTAAAATATTATAATACTTTTAAAAATCTGAAAGGGTGAAGCTTGCGTATGTGAAAAATTACTCTTTTAGTCTTTAGACTTACTAGCATCACGCTTCCAGATCCTCTATTCGACTCAAATTTTCGGATATATTTATATACAGAGTTACACGTATATCCGTATTATGTTCAGTTTAAAAATCTTAAAATTAACTATTTCTATTATATTTTTTATATTCAAATAAATCAGTTTGTAAATAACTAAATATATAAAATACAATATTAAACGAGTTTAAACAAACTTTTATCTGCGTTTGACAGTTAGAAAAACTTAACTCTATTAAAAGTTAAAATTAAATAACTAAAATGTGCCGCAAAATTCTTGAAAAATGCAACTCTAATTTTGGACATATTTTTCAAACTCATCATTGAACTGTCATAACTTTTGAAGATGTTAAGCTTTTCTAATTTTGCAAAAAGCTAACAAAAGCTTGTTTTCTCGAGTTTCATTTTTTAGCAGATATTTTAAGAGTACACAATATTTAATTGTTATTTACTATCCACTCTTTTAAAAAGTAATAACATGACAGATTATATTTTGTTTCATTGCAATTTTTTTTAATTTTAAATAATATATTAGAAAAGTATAAAAATTAATCTGATGCAAAAAATAAACTATTATAAATTTAACTTTAAATCTTTTTCCTAGAATCTTATAAGGGATTCTTTAAAATAGTAATATAAGCAGCATTCATATATACAATTCGTTAGAAAATATTCTTTTAAAACTATATTAAAAAGCTAAAACGTTTAATCTTCAAAACGTTAAAAAGTTTTGAATTTTAAACTTTTCTTTTAATTTTACTTTAACATTTTTTGTAATAGTTATTTACGAAGTCCGCTAAAGTGATTTTACTTAATGCATATTTAAATCAATAATTTTGAATATAATCTAGTAAGTAAATTTTATTTAATAAATTTGTGGATAATTTCATGATTCTTTATATATAGTTTTAAAGAATTTATTTTCAAAAACAAATACATATAGTATTGAAAAAATAAATTAACTCGAAAACGTTTTCTTTTGAACACAAAGGAACGAAATGCACGAAATGATTATCTCCCAACATCTGACTTGGTATGCAACTTACTTTCACTGCATATTGCGCATTCCCTAAAAGATAGTAGAGCAACATTCGCGTACTCCTTGTTACACTTTGTGAAATATTGCAAATACATTATTTCAAACTTCTAAAGTTATTAATTGTTTTTAAATTTATCTTGAAAAAAAAAGTTTCGAAAATAAAGTTAAAAACATGGTAAAACTTGTGATTAAAAAAAAAGTTGGTCTTATTCTTATTAAAATTTAATCGCTCGTAACAACTTTAGCAGACGTACAATTGGCCCCTCGCAGTACTCCGACAAAGCCGAACCTATAAGCAAGAGCCCGCGGTAAGCCCGACCACCCACTCTCCGGGAAAAAGGCCGAAAAAAAGTGCAACAAACGCTCGGGCCGCGCGCGCAAAAATCCTCGCTCAGCATATGCATCGCGCATCAGCAGGCACACACAGCGCGGCTCAGTCAATACATTTCACGCCATTGTGCGTAACAAACACACATATGCGAGCGCTCGCTCTCTCGCCTCCTTTTCAAAAGTCCCCCTTTTTCCGCCGGCGCGCTCGGCTAGTTAGGAGAGCTCGGCGCTCGCCTATATACATACACACGTACGTAAGCGCGTGCGGGTTTTCTTTTGCCTCTGCTTTCCCGGGCGTGGAGCTCGCTCGCGTGTGCATCGCTGTTTTTTTTGTGCGCGCATACGCGGGCATCGCGATCTCTCCAGACGCGCCGGCGCGCATCGGTGCCGCGGACTCGAGGAGCCGTCTTTGAGACTCTGCGCGCGCTCGCTATCCAGAGTGGAAATCACCGGCGCTGGGAGCTTCAAAGAGCCAGCGGCAATTGAATTTTTTCAAACTTTTTCCGGGAATCGGGATTTTTGAGAGGACGCGAAGCTGATGAGGGATGCGCTTGGCTTTGCATGCGAGTGGCAGCTTTCTTAGGGTTTCAGAAGGCCCTGGCAACGTTTTTAAGGAGCTCGTTGCTAGGGTTTTTTTTATGACGGGGTTTGAACTCGAGTTTGAGATTATTTATTAGGGAGGAGCAACTATCGAGAATTTGAGAAAATTTATTACGTGGTAAAAAGATGTTTTCAGTTTTTGTATAAGTGCGTAGTTGTAATTGCAGTGTAGAGTACGTAAGGTAATTTTGTGGTAAAGATATACACTGGTGTAAGTAGTTTTTCTTATTGCTTCATATCTCAATATGTATTATAATATAAGAAAATAATTCTCCTTAACTTATAGTAAGATCAGTGAGTGCAGGAAGTAAATAAGTAGGTTAAGCTCTAGAGGATTCTTGTGGCTGTTATTAGACATAATATTAAAATTAGTAGAAAAAGAACAAACTGTCTTTCAAAATAACGTTTCTTCCATTTAAATGTGCTCATTAATGAAACTAAAAGGAAAATAAATTAGACGTACAATTTTTATACTGGGATAGAAATCAGACTGTTTGCATAACTACTTTTAGATACGCCACTTTCACGAAAATTCGCCAAATTATTATTTGTTATACAATTAATTTAGAAAATTAGAACGATTCTTTTTACTCTAAAAACTTTTATTACTATATTTTTAATGCCTAAACGTTTCAACATAAACTTACTGTCAGTCATAGAATGAGAAAAGCATTTGAAATTTGATAAAAAAAAACGTTCACGATCCCGGGGAAAAATATTAGCAGATCTTTTATAGTAGCCAACATAAAAGAGAAATCGGCTAACGAGTTGATATTTTTAATTAAAAAATTGTTTGGTACTCTCCTCTATTTTCACTATAAAGAAATCAGTCATCGAGTTTGAATTAATAATTCAAATTGGCTTCACTTTGAATAGTCCATTTTCAAACACTACCGTTATTGCTCGCCAATTTGAAAATGGAACAAAAAAATTTTGAAAAAAAGCCAACATTCGAAAAAACAATAGTTCCAGTTGCACAGAGCACTCAAAAATAACCAATCCCCCTCGATTGCAAACTAACGAATTTCCCAGGCCGCTCATATCCGCTTTGTCTTCATCGCGGCACCATCTATCCCTCTAAATTTCGGGCGAACCCCCAGTTCCCGTGTATACTCGGGGCGCACCTAGCAATCATCGCGAGCGCGATGATCCTCCTTTCCTGCGCGCACACGAGCTCGCTGCACGTATCTATATACACAGCGAGCGCGAAGTAAAAGGTGCGGGTATATAGAGCCGAGCGAGCGAGCGAACGGGAGAGAGAGAGAGAGAGAGAAAGAGAGTGATGAGGTAGTTCAGGGTCATCGAACTCCTTCAAAGAGCCGCTGCTCCTGCACGCTCTAAGTGACGCGCGCGCGCACGCTCAGGATGAGTCACTCTCGAAATTGCCTCCTCTGCCGCGCTCGGACTTACACTACCGATAACCGCTGAAACAATACGCTGACCGCTCGCCCGTGTGCTCCCTTTCCTTCTTTCTCTCTCTATGTTGTGTCCTGCGCGCGCTCGTTTGTCCGTTTGCCGACGAAATTAGCGCGCGCGCGCTACCCTCTCCCTTTCTTTTCGCCCCCACGAAAAATTTTCTTTCGCGACGAGCCTATTTTTACCCGGAGGTGTTATGTAAGTTATTACTCGCGCGGGATGTATATGCGCGGCTTTTTAGCTGGATAAATTGTACTTTTTTCTAGGATTCTTTTTACGAGGGTCTTAGAGAACGAGGCCAGAGGTACTTTTAGTTTTTGGCCGTAACGAGCCTGTGATTAAGACGCGGATGGATTTTGCGAGCAAAGCCTCTTTGCTTCTTCGCGTTTGGATTAATTAAATTAAATAGAGCTTTGGAGGGGAATGGCTGAGTCGAAATTTTGCTCGTAAAAAGTATTTTGAGAAGGCTTTAAAAAGTAGCTAATCTTTTTTTTCAAACCTAAAATTTAGTGGTAGTTTTGCATTTAATATGGAAGACCCAGTATGTATACGCAACTATAATAATTTTTCTATTAGAAAATGTAAGAATAATCTTTTGTAATTTTATTATTTTAGTTTTTATTTAAAATGATTCGAGCAATAAAAATTTAATTGAGCTTATAAACCAAACATAAACAGTAAGATTGTCTTCTGTGAACTCCATTTAGACCTTAATTTCCAGAAAAATACACAGAGAAAACGATTTACTAAAAATTACTACGTTTACTACTAATGGAAGAATAAAGTCGCAAATAAGAGAAAAATTACTGCATTACATACCAAGTTTTGCTAGAACTATAGAAAAATTGACTATGATTCTAACAAAATTCAATATGTAATTTTTCTTAGGGCGACTCTAACCTTCCGTTAGAAAATAACACAATATCTTTTAAAAAATCATTCGTTCAAAAAACTTTAGTTTACAAGCAAATTTCAAAAGCCGATCCGTACACTCCCAAACCCGTAGCTGCCCTGTATTTTTCACTATCCACTAGACGGTATCATCTAAAATATTCACCGAACGCCATCAAGTCACTAGCCCAGCCATATCCCAGCAGAATCGCCGGCTCGTGTTGCTTTTTGTTGCAGCTCCGCTGCTGCATAACTTGCACACCTTCGATTTTCCAACTGACCAAAATATTCATGACCCGGCCGCGCGCTCAGTTTTTGCACGCGCAAAAGCGCCCAGCTTCAATTACAAAAGTTGAAGTATTTAGAGCACATCCGGCCGAAGCGACCTCCTTGGGCCGTGTAAAGCTCAATTTTCTTTATAAGCCATTGGAATTCTTTATCGCTCCTCGTAAAAGTCGCGGTTGTCGGCGAGGCGCTGCGGTCTTTTTGCGGCGGGACGAGCAACGAGCGCGACATTTTTCGAGTTATTAAACGAGATAGGATTTATTAATCCAGAGCTAGAGAGAGTTCACGAATCGTTAATCTTTCGCTGGGTTGGGCGTTGCTTGGATTGTCCTGCGTTTTCTAGGTATCTACTTTACGTTTTAATGGGCGCGATTCGCTTTTACTTAGGCATTTTTGAGTTTCACCTCTTATTGTTCTGTCCGGAAAGAAATAAGTGAAACTCGGGGGGATTTAATGTAGCTGAACGGATGATACTTGCGGTTTTATCATAGCAATCGTAAAGTTTTAAATTATTGCAGCCTTTAACGATCTGAAATAGCATATTACGATTACAAGCGCTTTTCTCGTTTTGCTCGTTTGTAAAACTGTACTCGTGCTACAATCACCTACTTTACACACTTGTGCCATAATACATTATTTTGCAGTCGCCTAACCAATCCCAGCAGTATCTACTGAAGTATCCACCAATAAACCGTAGCACAGCAGGTCAATAAAAAACAAGCGCATTAAAAAAAAAATAAAATCCGTTAACAACTTGTTTAGCAGTTCGGAAAATCTGCATCGAACGGTAAAGGTAAAAACGGCTCGCTTTACATAATCTAAGTAAATCACGGCTGCGCATCTGCCTTCAGCGCAGCGAAACCAGCTCTCCATCGCAAAAACACGATCTCGCTAATCCGGAGATTCCGGCTAGCGATCGAGCGAAAAGTAAAAGCCCCGCTGCCGCCGTCGTCGGCGTATTGCGAATGCAAGCCCTTGTTTATGCCGTTTCGAAGCGTGCGCACGCTCACATACATACACGAGCAAAGGACAACGTCCGTAGCCCCGAGCAATTTCCCCATCGCGCCGGTGGCGCGCGCGCGCCCGCGCGGTTAAATCCCCCTGGCGCGAACGGCGCGTTTAAAGGATGATTGTATTACCCGAAATTGTTCTGGATAATGCAAGCTGTTGCGTCATAAAGATTCATTGCGCGTTTGCGCGCGAGAGCAGGCGCGCTGTAATCCACGCGACTATATTAGCGAACTCGGGCAAAGTGCTGAGGTGACTCGTGACGCGTGCTTTTACGGAAATTCTTGGAAAACAATTGGCGGCAGCATTGTTTTTATGGACCTGTGGTTAGGAATTTGTTGTAAGGAAATTTTAGTTGTTGGGATTGGTTAGTTTATTCTGTAATCTGAAATAGGCAGTGTTTCTATGTGATGATATAGTTTTTAAGGATCTACTGTTGCTTTTATGAACGAGTCTCAGAAACTTTTAATTTTTCAGTAAACTGGAACCTGTTATATTGTAAAGACTACTTTAGCTTCTTGGAAAGCTTTTCATAACTCTATCTGGGCTTGTATTTTTTTAGTTCATTTAAAAACAATAAACTACAATATTTTAACAACATTTTCTTTAAGGATACAATCAAGATTTTCAGAAAATTGTTTAAAAGATATTTTCAATACAAATATTTCTTTAAAAATCAAATGTTTATACATTATTTTGTACTAGTTTACATACGAGTATTTGAAGTACTATTATGAGAATACACTTAAGCTCAAATAGAGTCTTGAGCTTGAAAAGAATTTTGGGAATACTAATTTTTATATGATAGAAATACTTAGTATTTAGAAAAACGTACCTTGCTCCCTAAGAAATTACAACAAATAAAGTTATTGAGACTTAAATTCTTTTCTTTAAAATTATAAAAGAAAAAAGTGCATTCTCATTAGAGTATTTCTACTATCATAATTTTGTTTTTTAGAACAATATTTGTGCAAAATCAAATTTCATTTAATTTGAATTTTGAACTATTAGAACATTGGACTTTTTTCGACTTTAGAAGCAAAAAACTGAGTCCAAGTAAAGTCATGTGCCCTCCCAAGAAGTTGAGATATACTTAAAGTTAGCAGGTTTTAGTTCTAAGAAAGATTCAAATTTTTAAAGATCAATCTATATACGCATTGTAAATGACTATTTATAATAATCTAACTCAGGTTGTTACGTAAAGAGCTGCAGAATAAATTCAAATTAATGCACTTGTCGAAAATAGTTATGCTAAATTCTCAAAAAATCAATCGTCATTGCCGCAATACCAAGCCCGGAATACTTGCATAATGAAGGCCTTCGTACAGCGTTTCATTGGCAACTTTTGCAAAGTGAAACTGCGTACAGCTATCTTCAAATAGAGAAAAAGCATTCTTTTAAAGAGTGAAATCCATTTCCCCTCTTCTGCTATTTTTAGCATGTGTTGAGTGTTTATTATACGTAATTACTCTAATAGGTTTAAAAAGTTGAAGCTTCTCGTTATGACAAGATTTCATTTCGTTACCTGCAATAACTTCTTAATTACTTTCGAAGCGTAATAAGACCACTTGTATTATAAAAATACGTAAGAAATTTCGTATAAAAAGTGAGAGCACAAATTATGCGAAGCTATTGCTTCTTGCGTAATGTTGCACTAGTCTAGAATGTGTCGTTTTTAAAGTGTAGACTTTGAGCAAAGATGTTTAAAAAATTTTATTTTATATTGTTATGATATTTTAAATGTGCTAATTTTTGAAACTGTATGATTTATGATATTTTCAAAGTGATTTATGATGCTGTTGGTTACCTGGGCGCTATTACTTATTAAAATACGATTTACCATAAATTAAAATTTATATTAAAGTTGCAAATAAATATTTATAATGCATTATTAAGATTGTTGTAAAAATTATTTATAAAACTCCTTTTTTACTACTTCGATAATTGAATAAAAAGTTTTATGAGTCATATAGCGTGTGGGTATTATTTATTTAATCGATAAAGAAGGCAATCAGAACGAGGTTTCATTAAAAATATTTGACGTCTATACCAAGTATATATAAAGTTCTTATAGCAACTCTATAATTTTATTTCAGGCAGCGTGCATAACAAATTACTGTTGATATGTTTTGTTGAGGGATAAAAAAAAACGTACGTGTTCTAAATATACTGAAGCATATAACTAAATTATTTTTGGTAAATGACTAAAAAGACTATGATATATACTACTTGACAATTTCATCGATATTCTAATTTAGGTATAATTGCGAATATTAAGAAGAAAGCTATAAGAAAGTTCTTGAACAAACTCTTTCTCCCCTAATCATCGTCTCTATAAATAAAAAGAAAATGATTCAATTACATCGCGCTAAAATAGTAAAATGAAAAACGTTCCTAGCTCCCTCATTGATACATCTCAGAAAATGCAAAAAAGCCTATATATCTCCAAGCAAACATCCCCTTCCCTCCGCCTCTTGGAAAAAAAGTGAGCAAGAAAACGCGGGGCCAGGCTCCGCGAAAGCGCCTTAAAATATTCAATTACAAGGACCCCGGTATTTCTCTTACTAGCTTGACTCGGCACAACAAAAATAAAGTAGGTCCGCGCGCATTAAACCTCGAACCGCATGCGGAGCACAATGGCATGGTTTTCTAGCGAAAATAGGCTCTGTTTAATAATTCAGGCGTTTTTGCTCTCTCTCTCTCTCTTTCTCTTGCGCGCGCAAACTCGGCATCAAGCCGCGAAGATCAATAAATCGCGAGGCTCGCGGGCCGCAATAGCACAGAGACAAGCGCGGAAAAAAGAAGCCGGAGAGAGAGAGAGGCGATAAAGCGCTGCGGCCCATGACATTTCCGACTCGTGCGTCACAGCCCTGCGACTAGCCGAGCTTTATAGCGCGCATATAGCAGCCGTATACCGAAGGGAGAATACATCGCTGGATACGAGCGCTATCGTCGGGGCATCGATTGATTAGTTATTCCGACTGCCACACTGCGTCGGTCAATCGGAGGTCGGAGCTACACGTTATCCTGCCCACCCACCCCCACCCGCGCGCCTGCATTTCCTCCGCGCGCGCGCGCGCGAGCCACCGACCGAAATAGAATTATAACGCCGGCTAGCTCGTTTGCACCTGCCCCCCGCTCTTCTAAAGCGCGTGTCGCTGATTATTTCTTTTCCGTCGCGACGAGCTGTTTCGACGGAATGACGTCTACTTGCCCCAAAACTTCCTTCTATATAGCTAGTGGATTTAGTGATTTTATCAGGCGGACGTGACGGGAGTAATAAATTTCCAAGGAGGTGAAAGTATACTTTGGCTAAATAATTTATCGCTTTGTACGATCGGATTCTAATACAAAAGCCGAATGTAGATCGATGCTCCGCTAAGTGAGCGGTGAGCTCTGATAAGAGCTGGATGCGGAGTAAAACAAATTCTTTACTTTCAGGATGGAGTTGCCGTGTGAAAGCGACGCGCATTTTCTTATTTCTCTAGTGTGAAATTAAATAGTGATGGCTCAATGAAATGAAATTATGCTTATGTTTTTGACGGTTTATTGATTCCTAGAAAGAAAGGAACTGTAGCATTTTGCACGGTTGAAAAATAGCTTTTCTAACGACACGTTTATAAAAAGAACAAGCTCTGCCCGCGCGAATATGCATTTAGCACGCGATAAACCCGCACGGAATTCATGCATAATGATTAACAGCTTTTTCGTGCGTTTAGATAAAGAAATAAATAATTAGGAAAATCAGATGTATCGTTAATAACTGTTATTGTTGCGTCCGCATTACTCGTATATATTATATCTGACTTCTCCTCTATCAATAATACAACAAAGGCACAAAAAAAAGGAAAGCTGCTGTTGTCATTGCTCGATAGTTTAAAAATACGAAAAGGTCCATAAATAAATATGAACAGAAAGCGGGGCAACTATCGATCCCTGGAAATCATAAAATCGATCGGATCTCTTTATTATAAATACCCTGAGCCGCGCCAGAAATGCATCTCGAACCGGCGCATTGTTTCAGCACGCCTAAAGAGGCGTTAAAGAAGGCATTAAATTAAATAAGAAATCAGATAAATAAAGTAGGCTAGCTAATTAAGCCGAAGAAAAAGGTGCGCTTAAAACCGCTCCACTTCATCACTCGGAAAAAGTATACACGTAGCGAACGAAATCCCGCGGCATTTTTTACTTCTCCCGCGTTGCGGTACGGCACCATAAAGGAAGACAAAGGCTGGAGCCGGGAGGAGAGATAGAGATTTAAGAAAATGTCGTTTTTCAACGGCCGGATAGTTATGTAAGCCGAGGGGGGATATATAACCGCGCGAGCAAAACGAAAATCGATATATCCGCGCTCCGGCGGCTAAGCGCGCGTGTAAGGAGGAAAGGAAAAGCAAGAGAGGGCGTTTGTCTTTGACTACATTAACAAATATATGTTGCCGTGTATGGGCTTGTAGGTACGTTCGCCCGCACTTTCTCTGATTTTGCGCGGCTAGTGTGGAGCTGTACGTAATTTACGAGCTAACGATTGCAAAAGATATGTTTGTATTTTTATTTTGTTATGAACTTTTGGAATTCGAATTGTTTTGAAGGAATGGATTTATAGTGGAATAGAGAATTAATGGTCGGGAAATATTAAAAGACTAAATTTATTAACTGCTATATTAATAATATATTGTACTAAAGTTTTCAAAATTATCATTCAATAAACCCTGTAATTTTTCAAAGAACTCTCCATATCGCATCAAAACAAAATCTTCCCCTAAACCACCTCAATATCCTAAACCCGAAAACAAGCCGAATCCATAACGGCACATCTCTAGCTAGGCAGTTTTCAATGCATCACCTGTCCCCCGTAATGTTCCATTTGGCGCTTACACGTAGCCAGGATTACGAACTCGCGCGTGCATCATAATGTTCCTGCGGCTATTGCTCAACAATAGTGGGCTATTCTTTACGATCCCGAAACGCGCGCGGGCTCGTAAAGAGTCCGCGATAAAAATCGATTCGCCTTTTTTCCCGCTCGCTCGCGCGGTTACGTACGCAGCTGTACTCGCCGCGCGAAAGTGTAACGCGATTATGCCAATTACGATCGAGGTGCGCAAGAAAAATACCAACGCGGTTTCCTATGCCTCGATTTTTGCTCTAATAGATTTCGTTTCTTTTTCCTGTTTGCCGAGGCTTTTGTGTAATGTTGCGGGCTGAGGGTTCGCATGCGAGATTAGTTGGTATGTTTGGAATTTTTCAAGTTTATTTTCGCGTTTAGGATTGTGTACTGGGATTGTAGTAAATAGTGACTGTAGACGTAAAAAAGCTGTAAGTTGGGTTTTACGATGATATGTTAGACTTTTTTTTATTGCCCGCAGACATGAAAAATTAGCAAAGATTTTTGTTAGAAACGTTGCCTTACGTTTCTCGGTTTACTTGAATTGCAATATGAACGTTTACAATAAATGTTGAAAAAATATTTCAGAAGAAACACAATAACGGGACCTTGCAATCGACAATAAACAGAAAAATTACACTGCAGCACGCGAATTACAAGCGGCTAACAAAGAAACAAAGAAAAGTCTCGAGCTCCGTATTTTTCCACGGCCGCTCTCCGTTTCTTTTCCATTTAGCCTCCTCTTAAAACAAAAAAAGTCGCGCTGCAAAAGTGCCAAAAGTTGGTGCGCGCATTATCTCGGAATTGCCGGAAAAGTGCCGCGGCGCATAATGGACGGATAGTGTCGCGGAAAATTTTTAAATTGCAGCACTCGTTCTTAGCTGGCGCCACGGTTTTTCGTGACACTTTTAGCGGAAGAAAAGTAGGTGAGCGTCGTCCGATAATTTTCCCAGAGCGATGCCGGCTTTTCTTTTCTTTTTTTTTATCTTGTGCTGGGAATCGTTTTACAAGCTCGCGGTAAATAGCCTCGGAAGCGGAATCGGATCGATGTCACTGGTTTTTAATGGAACTAAAAAGGGTCGGGCCTGCGCGCAGCCGGCTAATGAATCTAATTTAGGTGCTCTTTTATCAAATGTATCGATTTACGCAAATTTTCGCGATGAAGTGTTCCTGGGTTGGGTATTGGCTTGGCTGTTTATATACGGACATTTTGGAGGAGTACAGATTTTCAAGGTATAGAAGAAAATATTTTAACTGTATTATAGGTGAAAGAAAAACTATTACGAAAGAAATATTTGTAGTAGTATGTATTTCTATAACCGTACGAGTATACAAGCTCAAATGAATTGAGATACGTGTAACTTGAAAAGCTAAATCAAAACTTCAATCAGTAAAAAGCATAAAATTCTAGTTGAATAAGAAAACGAATGAATAAGATTATTATCAATCGACCTTATTTCTATAAATTACTTTTGAAAATCAGCTAAAAATATCCACACCCCAGCAATTCCCTCCCAAGCAAGCAAGAACACACCCAAAAATCTCACCAACCTTACTATCTAATCTCGCTCTCCCAGAGCTATACATCCAGTCAAAAATGAAAGGCGCACTGCGCACTCGCACAAGTCCGAAAGCTAAAATTTCCAGGCTTATTATACCTAGCGCTCGCGGCATTACTTCGCCAGGTCATAAACCAAAAAACAATCTCGACCCGCGGCGCCGGCGCGTGTCGAAAACCGGAAGAAAAGGGAAGAAGCCAGCTCGAGAAAAAGAGGAAAAAAGAAAGGAAGGAACGCGTGTATATACAAGCGCGGCGTGGCAAGGTCCGAAAAGACGATCGATAAATAGAGTCGGCGCGCGCTACCTTGCGCCGCCAGGTAGAAAAGGCGCGCAGGACTCCCCCTCTATATACACGCCCCCGCTGGGTATTGATGCGAGCGAAAAATTGAATATTTTATGCCAGCCGGAGAGGAAGTTTTTTTCCGATTAATAGTTATTACCGCGCTTTTTTTGTTGGGAAAATTTAGAGGGTACACGCACGGCTGTTGTTGCTGGTGTGTTTGGGTTTGATTGATAATTCTTGGGAGAAATATCGATTTTGGGAAAGTAGATTTTCTAGTTTTTAGTAGAGGTAATCGATGTGAAGGTGAATAGCTGATGGTGGTGATCATTGTCGAAGTTTAAATTTGTGTATATGTAGAAAGGCAGAGTTCAGAATACTAGGTAAATATGATCTTTTATTCCTGGCGCTGGTTATTGATTTTTTTCTAAGTTAAAAACGTCCGCTGTCGGTATTTACACCGAACGCTGTTATTCTTTTACTACTCTGCAAAAATTTGCATTTATATTATTAAATGGGTTAAAAGTACGTGACACTTTTTTTCACACTATATTTAGTTACAGTCGCGCAAACAAATATGCAGTCCTTTCATTGACGTCACGAACGGACAAGCCATGGAAATTCGCTTTATAATCGATTGGTTTATCACTTTGATGATGAAGAGATATAAATAAAAATATTAAATAATAATACAAAGTGCAAAGACTCGAGGCAATTATAATTAGCTATTGCCGAGGGTAAAAAAAATTGTTGGTGAATCGAAATTTTAGTAGAAAATTTTGTGCAATACCTTATTAAAAGTTATAGAGGAGAGGTAATATTTGCAACTAATTAGAACAGGTAATCTGGAAAAGTATAAAGTTCAGGATTTAAAGGAAGTTTTACGATGACACTTTTATGACGATTTCCGCTATGCTGCACCGAGCGTGTGCATCTGCATTTTTATTATACACGGGAATAATCAACAGCTAATAAATTATTCTTCTTTTGGGTCATTTTAATTGGGAAAAAATGTTTAAATTATTATGAATTACGAGAGAACGAGTAAAAAGTTTGATTGATTTATAGGTAAAATTATAGTGCTGATGCTACCAGCCAACTCAAGTTCAACAAGTCGTGTTATAATTTACATGCATCTACCAACTGATCGCATTTTTTCCTTATGACATAAAAATAACGGATATCTAATGTTTTCTAAATTTTTTTTACTTTTCCCTAAAACCATAATTATTGTTTACAAAAAAGAAGACACTAATCTCCCAAGCAGCAATAAATCGCTTAAGAAAACAGCAGGCTAAAAGAGCCGTAGAAAAAGGGAGTACATTAACATAAAATCAATTCCTCGTTAATCCAAGCAACATATCGAAGGCACACACAGAGGCAGATAATATCCATATCGCATCCCGATGATCTCGGCAGCACCCCCCAACAATTCGTCTCGCTCCATTGTGGCTCGGGCCGCTACATCCCGTCCATTATAGCCCGACACGTGTAATACCCATATACGCTTATACATACATATATAGAGAGAGAGAGAGAGTGTCTCGCACACAGCGACTAGTCTGCTCATTGAGCCGGTCGCACAAAGATTTAGGAAGCGACCCTCGAGCGGCGGCAGCAGCCTAAAAGAGCGAGAGAGCTAGCGCCGGCCCTAAGTAAATAAATTCATCATCTCCCTCCGATAGATCGCGCCGCTTGTCCCCCATAATCCAGTCTCTCTCTTTCTCTCTCTCTCTCTCTCTCTCTCTCTCTCGGCACGCGCCGAAAGGCAACAAAAAAGAAGAAGCGGCTAGTCTGTCGTATATAAGTAGAGAGGGTTGCCGGCGTTCGCGCTGATTATATAACCTCCGCGCGCTCGGAACAATGGAATAGGACGCGCCGGGGCCTCTTGCGGACGAGCCGCTGCCTACTAGGACGAACCGAGCGCGCGCGCAGCACGCAGCCAGAGAGCGGATGTTGTATAACGGTTAGCCAGCCAAGAGGAACGGCGGGAGCAGCAAACCGTAAACGCCGAGCGAGACGCCGAGATCTTTTGCCGCCGCCGCGAGCTAGCGAAAAAAAGAGACGAGCACTCGCTGCTTATATCTATCTGTATATATATATATATACGTGTATATAACGCGATCTCCTTTCTTTGTCTGCGACTGTGAGAGGAGAGCGAGGGAGGAGGTATATAATATGCGAGGCTCGATATCGCGCAGCCTGTTGCTGTGTCGCCGTCTTTTTCCCGCGGTCAGAGCATTGTTTTGTCCGCGCGAGAGAGCTGGGTTTTTCCTTTTTGCCAAGAGAGATTTTGCGCCTGGAGTTGATGCGCCGAGGATTGAGGCGTCAACACCTCCGATTCTTATTCTGGGATTCTCCTACTTTTGTTTTGTGTACTTTTACCGCGAGCGATTTGTTTAGTTTAGTTGAGGCGCTGATGGTCTCTTTTTAGGATTTGCTCGTTACGAAACATAACAGTGAAGTATTTGTGTCAAAAGAAAAACTTGTATTAAATCCCGTTCTGCCATAATCCTATCTATCTAAATAAAAGACTATAACTCAGAGAACCGGGGCAGCCGGCGAATCAAACAGTTTGAAAAGCATCTCGAAACGAAAATAACCACGTAGAATTCAAAGTCCCCTAGTTCCTTATAATCCCGCGCGCGAAAATTGCGGGCGTACAGAGCCATTTGCGCAAGATCCCTGAAAATCTCTCTCCGCCTCTTATAAACAGCGCTCAGCGAGAGCCGCCGGAGGGAGAAAAACCGCTGGCTCACTTTTGCGTAGTCTTGTCTCGCTCTCTTTCCCCGCTCTTTCGACTTTTCAGTAGAAACAGTTGCGCTGCGTCGGCCCCGAGCGCCAGATTTGTGAAAACGCCTTATACACGTATATACGCGATTGCTCCCCCAGATTTTTGGATTTTTTGGGCTTTTTATTATGTGGGCTCGGAAGTGCCTCTGGTTTTTTTGCAGCCAGCGCGGCAGGCCGTCGGGTGAACGGACGGTAATCGAGACTCGTCATCGAGGACAAGCTGAAAAGGGTCGCGCGAATATCGGGATAATCTCTCTCGTAGACCCGGAAATAGCGCCGGCGGCCGGCTCCTCTTCTCTAAATTGAGCCAATTATATTCGATTTGCATTTTCATCGCTGCCGGACTTTGGCCGCGTCATTCTTTTTTATGTTTATTTTTATTGTTTGGCGAAATACGGACGAGCGCGGATAATACGGGCGGCTCAATGCTGAATCAATTATTTTGCGGGACGTAAAAATAGAATGAACTAAGTGGATAGCAATGTTTGTTCGATAAAAAAAAAGGAATGAGTTAATTAATACTTTTTTAATTTAAGTTCAGTCATAAATATAATTTTCAATAATTCATACGTCATTTAAAACAATACGAAAAATAACTTAATCCATCCCTACAAAAACTTTCGACAACGGACAGCTTCATCTAAAGAATCTACAACTTCGCGCCTCCATTCCACACGCAGCGCAAAAACTCTAACTTGCACCAAACCATTCCCCAACATCCATCGCGTAATCAGCGCGTTAAAATGAACATAGCCCCGCTTGCGCTTATTAAATCCGGCATCGCAATTAATGCGAAATTTCGCGAGGATCTAGCGGCTCCTCCCGCGCCACATATAATCAGGCGCGTGCACTTCCGCACGTACGATTGCCCAGCAAAGAGCGCCGTATGTATATACATATATATAAGCGGCGGCAGGCGCTATGATGCCAATTGTCGGACTACTCCGCATGACACCGAGCTAGCGTAATTCTTTCGGCCTTCGCCGAGCGAGCCGAGTGCAATGCGCGAGCATGAAAAAGAAGCGTGTTTTTTATTGCTATGAGTTGGCGATGCGTTTGGGGATTTTTTGGTTTTTGTTTGGGATTTTTTGGTGTTGAAATCGGTGTTTTGGATTATTGATGGTACTGTTGTGATGATTTAATGTTGCTTTGA
>JAPYZB010000974.1:0-17045 GCA_030522745.1 Eupelmus kiefferi | reverse complement strand
CTGTTCAAAGATTGCAGCCAATTAAATCCGGTTTATAGTTTTATTTTCAAAGTTTAAGACCTATCAATTGATATGAATTTTTTTTAAAAAGTATTTATTCATTGTAATTGATACTTATGAATCATACTTTATTTTTACCAAAAAAAATATGCAGACTTTTTAATCAATCTGTATTTTATTTTGATCAAGTATTTTAGTTTTTAGTTACAATAATCGTTAATTCTACTAATTCATGAATTTATCTTTATGTACCCCTTGTAAAAAATTGACCATATTCTGGGCAGAATTTCTGGTCAACAAATTTTAAAAAGGCACTTATCTAGAATCCCTGTTCAAAACATTTCTGGAATTTTTAGATAAGTGACATTTTAACACTTGTTGACCAAAAATTCTGCCCAGAATATGGTCAATTTTCTACTAGGGACCTTTCAGGTTATATTTTCGATAATTCATAGATGGATCTAATTACTTTTGCAAATTTTCTACGGTTACTTTTTCGACTACGCGATCCTTTATCACAACCATGCGGTATTGGTATGGTCATAAACAATATTCGGCCTTATATTCTACCCTCATATCGCACACCTATTTACTGCTTGGCGCTTCAAATAAAACCGAACCTGTAGTTCCTTATCATCACAAAACAAACCCTCTCCACAACCTATCTCTCTCTACCAAACCGATCTCACCCCAAAACACCGCGACCGACAAAAGCCCGGCCTCTTTTCGGTTCTCCAAGCGCTCGCCCGCTAACCGGCAACTCGCCCACAGCAGCCTTGGAAAAGCTGCAGCGCTACCTAGAAAACGAAATCTGCCCTGCAGAATGGGGCGAGAGGACGGTAATTAAATTAATTAGCCATCTCTCGAGGATGCAAGAAGCGGCGCGCGCTCTGCCCCCTCTCTTCTCGTCCTCCTTTTCTCCTTAACGGACTTAATTATCAGGAAACTCTCTTCCGGCTATTTATTAGGTTTTTACCTAGCAGTATACGCCCGAACAATCGGCGGTGTCGAGTGATTAATTCGAGACGCGCACTGCCGAGAGACGAAACTTTAGCAGTTGCAGGAGGCGAGCGAGCGAGAGAGAGAAGGGGTATTAAAAACAGAATTAGAGGAGGAAGGAAAGGAGAAGGTTAATGAGAGCGAATAAAGGGAAGAAAGAGGCGGCGGAGAAATTTCGAGCTCAAAAGAGAGACGGCGGCCGGGAAAATTAAGCGACAAAATAGGCAGCGGCAGCAGTTTCCGCGAAAAGAAGGGCAGGGCTCACTCCGGGTAATTAGAGGCGCAGTTATATTCCGCGGTGCGTCCTGTTTCAGTTTATAAACAAGGACTGTTAAATGAACTTGCAGGGGGGAGAAGGCGCGCTTTAATGCGATACAGCCCGCGCGCCCGGGCAATTTGCGCGGGAGCAGCGCCCGGCTCTCTGCCGGACCCGATTGCATCTCGACTTTTTGGGAGACATTTTCGGGCTTGGGTTACGAGCTGCCTGGGATGTGGGTGGTGATGGGCGGAGGGATTTTCGGGTTTTGAATTGTTTTTGGGAGGAGGGTTGGGGGTGGGTTGGGAGAATCGCTTGTGAGATTTATTTTGGATTTAGTTTTGGGTATTTGTTAAGGGTAGTTAAAGTGATAAATCGGATTTTATTATAAAAATGTTTTGTTTCGTATTTAGTATTTTGATCTTCAAAATATTACTATAGTTTTTATTAATGCTTATTGTTAATTCGTCCGTTCGAAAACACATTCCATTTTTTTCGTAAGGTAATAAGAACAAGGAGTATGATAAATTTTAACGATTGATAATGTTTGTGAAAGATAACTAAGATTGATTAAATGATAGATTCTAGTTTGAATAACAGAACAACAGTAGAATATATTAATGAATTTCTTATTTTTGTAAAAACGCTTAGTTGAATTGAATCCATTTTTCGTTAAAAATGCATAATTACTCCATTGCATAAGTCCAAAAACAGTTAGACATTTTAAAACTAGGGTACAGAACTCCACCTTAATTAACTTCAGTCTCGCAACCTGCGCATTTTTCCTCGAGCACCGGATTCTAAGAGCGCTAATTATCGGATTGGACTCTGCCAGGGCTCATTTTACACAGCGAGAGCGCGCACCAGGGGACACGTTATTAGGTTATGAATAATGTGGAGATTTGCGAGCGAATTAATTGCCGGTTTGTAAGTTGAGGAAAACTTTTTTTTTTCGAAAATTCCCGCGCTCGAAACTTCAGAGCGTTTTAGCCGCAGTGTACGTAACCCGATAATTAGTGCTTTTAAAATCCAGGCGAGCAACTGCGCGCGCTCGGAAAAGCATAAGTTTTTAGGGAATCCAATTTAAGTTTAAACGTTTCGCGGAATAAAATGCGAAACGTAAATTTTCGCGTTGAATTAATTTGTCAGAAGTATGAGCTTATTTAATGTTCATGATATATTAAAAAGTTTCATGAAAACATCAAATTTTATTTGGGTACGTAAAAACTGTTGAATTTTCTTTTTTCATAAAGGGAATATTAATTTTTTCGCATCAAATTCGGTACACGAAAATAAAATATTTATTTGTGTGCATTTTAAAATTTACTCTTTTTATTTATTTAATGCTATCAGAACGAAACATTTTCTTTGGTGTGCAAGAAACAAAATATTTTTAATCCCAAATTACGAAGGTATATTCACATTCTTCATGCACCGTGAAAGACGAAAAATTCAGCTCTCTCGCAATCGCACAGCATCAGCCGATCTTTTTTTTCAGGCTACCCTTTGAGCGATGAAATTAGCGCGACGCAAAAAACGTCGTGTGTCATCACGCGCTCTGTTAGTTTTTCATATTTTAAAGTTTCAGAAAATTAATTTTTTTCTTTACTCCCTGCGTTTATTGTGTGTGTTATCGTGCATTACGCAAAGGGTCGTTTCTTTTAGAATGTTTCTTTTTTTTTATTTTAAAGTAGTGGAATTTTTCGTTTGGGAGATTTTATCGAGTTTTACCGTTTGATGTTTTGTTTTGTTTGATACATTAAGGTTACGTGTATTGGAGAATTTTTTTTATTATTGTTTAAATGATGATTTCCTTGCAAACAAGATATTCTTTTAAAGACTTTGTTTTATATTAAGTTAAAAATTATTTTTTTAATTAACGGAAAATTGGCCTATGTGCAAGAAATTCTTGGAGAACGGTAAATACAAAATAAATTTTAATGTACGTCTTATGACTTAAATATTACATTTATGAAAATAAAATAAAATAAAATAAATTTTTTTTTTTTTTTATATAATAACTTTTTAAATTTAAGAATAGATTTTAGTCAGTTTGTAGTTTATATTTGTTAAATAGTGATCTTGAGGAATTTAGGTAAAACGACTTTTTGACAGATTTTGTTTCTAATCTCTTCTGGATAATTGTAATAATATAAATACTTAAATTTTCGAGTTTATGTTTATTCAAAATTAACATTATAATAAAATTCAATCTAACCAACTATGAGTTATTTCTCCTATAATCTTTTTTCTCAGAAAACTTTCTTGTACAATTACTGAGAATAATATTGTAAGCAAATTATTATGTTTCCAGAAAAAATTATTAATAATTACAAATGTTCTTTTCTAGATGCTAAAATAAGTTTTAAATAAAGTTTTCAAGAATTAGTAAGTGTATATTAATATTAATAATGAATCTGTGTTAATGAATTGGATTCCTAGAAATCACAGTAGTTTTAAAACATAATAACAATTGTAACTTCATAAAAATGCTATTGCAGTTCTTTTATTTAAATGGATGAACTATTCTAAATAATAATATTTCATTAAATATTCTTTTTCGCCATAAAAAAAAATATCCTTTCACACCCATCCTCAGATGAAAAATCACTTACAACCCCGCTCGCGAAAACCAGAAAAACACCCGTATACGCGCACCTTCATTTCCGTCACCTCCACCCTCCGCGCAAGAGAAAATACGCATAGCCGGCGATAATCGCGCCCGCGGTGATAGCGTCCGAACAGCCGCGGCCATCCCATAACGGGCGCCCGTTAAATTTAACGTTTATCGGCGTCCAGCGACGCGCGCGCGCGCTCGCGCGTAAAATTTAATTAATCTAAAAGTGATTATGACGGAAAACGCGGGCGCACTCGTAACCTTTCCGAGGTACCTGCAGGGCTCGTTTCACTTCTCTCGGCGGATCTGACGAGGCAGTCGATGTGCTGCCGCTGCTGGCCGGAGCCGTAAAGGTTGATCGCGCTGATGTGAGCTTTGAGCTGATCGGTTTTCGCGGACACGACGTCGTTTGGATGTTGAGAGGGCGAATGATGGTGAGCGGTGGAATGATTATTTTGGAGGTTATGGCGAAAAATTTGATTTCCTAGGATGATTGTTGTGGTGGATGGTTATGATTGAAAGGTGATAGCATGCCGATGCGAGAAAATTTGACATATTCAAAAATTCGGAATACTTAATTTAATTGGGTAGGTTTATAAACTAGCTTAGGCTAACGATTATGAAAAGTTTGAATTGAAATTTAAATATATAATTATAATTTTTTGAAAAGTGTAGGTGCTTTAAAAATTATTTTTAGCATACATAATTTGTCACTTTTTGAATAGATTTAAAATATGCGAATTTGTTATTATAAACAAAATAATGATTCGCGGAAATTATCACCATTCCGTAATTCCTTAGAAAAAAAGGGCACAGTTGATATAATTTGAGCTGTTAAAAAACACCGATAAACATTTATATGAGCCACCACGCTGATTTGGATCAAATGAAAACGCATTAAGTAAATAAAAATAAACTTTTAATTCTCTGATGAAAATAATTCTATTTATTCGCCAGCTAGTAGCTCGTTAATGATTCATAAGATAGAAAATCGCCAAAAAATAGTGATTTCATGGTCTGGAATAATGAAATTTCTTTCAGAGTTGTCATTTATCCTTAATCAATTCTTCACGAAAAAAACGACAATCAGCCCACCTTTCACATTCATCGCGAATTAATCACAGAATTATTTTGCCGCCAAGCGCTCGTCGACGTTTTAACGGTAGTGACTGTGCAAATTCGGCATTCGAGAGCCTCGGACTACTCGCGCAGCTGCCCTAAGCGCGCAGGAGGCAGTAACGGCAACGACGTCGCGGCCGCATTACGCATTCGAGATCCGTAGTTACAATTTGTCATCCATTATCTCGACGACGTAAGATTCGAAACTTTGAATGGTCCCCTCCACCCGAGTGCGCCCCCTCTTAATTTCCCTTACGTCTCGTTATCCTGATTCCCTCTTCTCTCTCTCTCTCTCTCTCCCTCTTCCTCTCTCTCTGGTCCTATTCTTTTTTGGCTTTTATTTCTTCTATTTTTCTGTTAACTTCTGTCTTTTTGTTTCTCCTAATGATGCTAGTAAAAAGATACAATCTATATCAAGTAATTTATTGGCGAAATAAAACATGTTTTATTTATGTAAGTTTAAGAAGAAAGTACTTTATTTTTATTTGATAATCCCGTGATGCTTTGTTTACACGGCGTTTTACATTTTTGTAATGATATTTTTAATTCTTTTGAAAACGTTAATTTAGAATTGTCATTAATTTCATTTACATTAAACACACTGATAGTGAGTAATCTTTTGAAGAGGAATATTTTGCTGAATATATTCATACCTTATCAATAATGTATTAATAATAATTTTGTACTCGATTGTGCAATTATATATCTACATGTATCTACTTATTTATCTACTTTTCTGACATTCTAAACCGTCCTCATCGAATCCACTTTCAAAGTCAATCCCGATTTCGCATGTTCCTCCATCCATATCCACTTCCTTCCGCCTCCTCTCATCATCTCAACGACGACTATACACGTATTAATTCAGAGCAGGAAACCGCGTGCGTCCTCGTGTCTCTGGGGCGACGTAAACGCATTCCCTTTAATGACGACCAATCAAGTCGTAAGATACGCGATCATCTCGCCGATTACGTTCAAGAGCTGAAGAGAGAGGGAGGGAGAAGAGAGAGAGAGAGAGAGAGAGAGAGCAATTACAGCGCGACGATCGAGACGTTGGAGGATGTGGTGGCTGTGCGTCCCTTTCGAATCTCGAGATTGAATTATGAAGAGGAATAAGTGCTGAAACTACTTGGCAGATCTTTGTGGTCGATGGTGCGGAATTATAAGAATTAAAATTTGGAAAAATCAATCTTTAGACGAATTTATCGGTCATGAATGCTTGAAATTGGGTATATCTATAGGGGATGTATTTATTAATCGGTGATTATATAGTTTGAAATGATTTTGATTTCTTCAAAAATTTGAATGAATATTTATGTGAGAAACATGAAAATGCTGTTAAAGATTTAAAAAAATAAATTTAATTCACGGTTAAAAAAACTCGTGTAGTCTGTTAACATTTTTTGTCTGTTAATTGAATTGTCTTAAATTAACAGACAAAAAATGTCACTTTTGAAGTTACCAGACAAAATGTCTGTTAAATCGACATATTTTGTCTGTTAATTTAACAGACAATTTAGTTAACAGACTACACACGTGTTTTTAAACGTGTAATTATACATTTTAAAAATATGAAAATTATATCTTTAGTTGTTTAGTCTCTTGAATTAAATCAATATCTGATCATAAATTATTTTTAAATAAGTGATCGTATAAATTCAGTACATATTTAACAATAATACTTACTTTATTAAATGAGAAAATAGAATTATTTAAAAATTATGAAAAAATAAAATATTTGAATGTACATTTTGATTATTAAGTATTTGGAAGGTATTTGTCATGTTTTATCTTCTTTCAATTTTTAAATAAATTCCATCAGCTGGAACCTGAACGATCGATTTTGCTGAATACTTTAAAGGTATTGGAGTTTTTTCACATGGAGAAAACTTGAATCTTGATAGCAAATTAATGAAAGCGATTTTCGTCTGTATCATTCCTAAACGTATGCCTGTGAAAAAATAATGCAACTATATTAAGGAAAACTATTATAACAATTAATAACATTAATTTGTTCATACTAAACTCCGATTTTATTTTAATTCTTCTTCAAATTTTTTTAATATATTAATAACATATCATTCAAATGAGTTAATTTATTGAATTCATGAAATTAAAAATAAATTCAAAATAATTTATAAGTTTGTTGCTTGTAAATATACTCACCGATACAACTCCTTGGACCATGGCCAAATGACAAGAAAACGTAGGGATTTCTTGTTGCTATATTTTCAGGTGTAAAACGTTCTGGATCAAATCTTTCCGGATCGGGAAAGTGAGTAGAGTTTCTCATAATACCTGAAGCAGGAATTATGATTTTCATTCCTTTCGGTACTCGGTAATTAACTCCAGGAAGCTCACAATCCTCCACACAAATACGGTTTAAAAATGGTGAAGATGGATGTTTCCTTAAAGTTTCTGCAAAAAATTAAAATTGAAATTCTTTATTGTGAATAATAAATCATTGGTGGAACAATAGATTTGAAATATTTGCATTAATATAATTAAATATTAACGCTAAAAAAATTGTATGTATGTTTTATGTAAGATTACAATTTTGAAAAGCATTGGAATACACGTTGAAAATAATTAAATAATTCAATTACCATATAAAGATTTTGTTAGTTTGGGGGACGACGTCATACAGTTATTAATTTCAAGAATAGAAAATTTATCTTTGTTATTAATAAAGCAATATTATTTTTTAGCAATGTCAATAATAAGTATTTTCAACCACGTCTAATAGATTGGCTTTCATTTCAAAAATACCAACCGTAAACAACCATGTCAAGGTACTTCATTCCATTTAAACAATTGTCATATGTACAACCATTTGGACTTTCTAAAAGTTCTTCGATTTCTTTATATACTTTTTCTTGAATATCTGGATTGAGTGCTAATTCATACAAGCCGTAAGCTATAGTTGCTGAGCTAGTTTCAAATCCAGCAAAGAAAAATACAAAAGCTTGAGCGTATGCATCCATAAGACTAATTTTATCACAGTGACCTAAATATGATTTTTATATTATTAGATGCAATCAGTAATAAATGTGACTGTGTCGATATCTTTAACTGTATTGATATGGACGAAATATAATTAAGAAATAAAATTTATATATTTACTCGTCTTTTCAGATTTCTCATCTTCAGTATCTTCTAATTTTCCTTTTTCTATTAATTGTATAAGTAAATTCAGAAAATCGTTTCGAACGATTTTTTCCTTTTTCCTGTATTCTACCATATCTGAAAATCTTCTTATGAAAAAATCAAATACAGCTTTGTCTATAAGACGAACACGCAGAAATGTTAAAATATCCGGGGAAAACATTCCAAAAGCAAGTTGAATAGTTGGTCTTTTCTTTATGATCATATCTCCGAATTTTCGATACTCAGAATCTGGTGTATTTAAACTATCGCAGTTAAAGCCAAATGCTATGGAATATATAGTATCAGTTGTATACCTATAAATAGTTTTTTATTTAATATAAATGTCATTAGAAATGTAAAAGTGAATTATAATTTACCTAGCTGACAAATCTTTCACCTCTATAATATCACTTTTTTGCATATGTTTATTAACCGTTGCGACAAGTTCATCACCAATTTCTTTTATCAGAGGATAGATTTGTTTAAGTTTGCCTGACGTGAAAGTAGGAGTTAGTTTTGCTCGAAGCCGCTTCCATTTTTCTCCTGGCAGGAAGAAAAGATTACTTGTCAAAGGATCCACTTTATCATTAAAATAAAGACCTCGATCTCTAAATTTATTGAATTCCTTGACCAATATAATCCGAATAAGCTCTGGATCACTGACGATTAATATTGGATTGGACAGTATGTAAATACCGTGAATGGGGTGATCACTAAGTTTGAAATAATTTCGTTTTACATCTTCACCTGCAAATAGACAGATAGATATAATTTATTATTGTGACAATCAAGTACAAATAAAATACAGTAATTTAATTTTAACGCCTATTTTATAGGTCTATTGTCTCTCATTGGATTGCAGATATAAAAATATTAATTTCCATATTTTTATTAATGCAATTGAAACTTATTCAAGAAGAGTTAAGGAGTTTATCAGTATGTATTAATTGAAACAAATATTTTTATTTTATTATCAAAGCATGCAAAGTTCTTATTTTACATTCTTTTAACTTTTATTTCTGCTTACCCATACTTATGAGTCCCAGACAAGACCTCAGCACGTTTCCAAAAATCAATACTGGTTCTTCGTGGGGTAAACCTTTTCTTTTCCAATAATTAAATGTATACTTGAGGTATAAAAAATAGATTATCAAAGGCACTATTGTAATCCAAAAAAACTTTGAGTAAAGTGTATACTCCAGTGGATCAAACATGGTGATTGTTCTTCTTTATAACTTTAAAATAAATATTATTTATTTTAATTTACGTGATTGCAGCTTTATTATTCTTCATTCTCGGCTATTATTTATCAAGAAATCAAGTCTGGTATTTTTATCAGCTTTTTCGTAATCTGAAACATACCAACATGAATCAAATCACTTATGGTAAAAAATGGTATATACATTAACAAGTGTGAAAAAAATGCGTATGCTTGGTTAAAAATATGAATGCAAACTGTTCGTGATGGACTGACGTGCAGTTTCATAGGAAGTCGCACGAATGTTGGGAATGGCATATCGGTCAAGAGCACATCTTGTGATAAGTTATCAATTATTATAAAGACATTGTGTTGATTATTAAATTTCAAATCAAATCAAGTGCATGTGAAATAAATAAGTTGCATTATTTTAGAATATTTCATTTATTCAAAAAAGTAGATGTTTTCAACAATATTTTAAAGTTTAAATCAATTAGTTTTTTACTGTACAGTTGTCTACGAAGGTAGTAAGAGCTAACTAATAATAAGTAAAAGTCAGAAAACGTCAACAAAATAATATATTCTCACTTGTATTGTTTCGTAATTTTCAAATAACCTTGAGTAACACTTCAAAAATTCTTCCTTGTATTGCTTTTATTAAAAACTTATTTTTATAAAACATATTTACTGATTTTTCTACCATCAAATACTCTCAAGCATAATAATTATAATAGTAATACATAGTATAATACACAGAAAGTGTATGTACTTTCTTAAACGTAAATAACGCAGAATAAACACTTGTCAGCTAGAGAGTAGAAAGTAGACTAGCGTCAGTAGTCATGCAATCGGAGAGAAGCCTTTTATAACCCGCTAAAGTAGATCGCATAGATATAGACGGAGAAGAGGCAACACCTACATGGTAAAGGTTTCTACGTTGCCAACGTCAATATTGATTAAAAACTTTTCTAAAACTTACTAGTGTCAATATAATTTCATTTTCCATCTGCGATAAAAAAATCACATTTTTGCAGCTGTAAAACCTCAAAACTGCTATACTCCAACAACTCGCACATTTTCCCAAAGCACTCTGCTTGTATAACACAAGCATTGGCACCGGCAATTATCTGCGAAAACGAACAAGTCGGGTGAAGGCGTATGGGAGCGGTAGTTAGCTACGGAATCCCTATTCGTCGTTCGAAGGGGAGGAGGTTGACGAAAGTCTAACGACTTCGGCCGTGGGTCGTCTCGTCGATTACCGCAAAGCAAACCGCCTAACAAGACATTGTTCGTCGATAGCTTGGCGCCCTCCTGATCTTCTCTATACTGCTCTCTTACTGCATTTTCTCTGGTTCTTATCTTGTCCGGTCCATTTTCTTTCCGAGACTAGCGTTCGATTTTCGGCTAGTGTGTTTAGTTTGGTTTCTTTGCGTTTGTCTTTATTTTGTGATTGTGGCTTGGGAATTTATTGGTTTTAATTGCTTTTATTTATTTTCTTAAGTTTTTAATACATCGGTGCAATAATTGAAACAAATGCTATTATTAGATAGTAAGTTAATTATGAATTTTTATTTATCTAAATTTTTTAGTTTTTATTTCATAGGAAATCTATAATCAGCTCGGAAAAGTTTTTTTATAGATATCTTAATTGTTTCGACTTTATCAGAAGAATAGTTGTACGTATCCTGGCTGGACAAAATAGTGTTTAGAACTTTTTTGAAATCTTCCAATAGGATCAAAACATAATATTTGTTCGATAAGGTTAGCATTTATGAAATTTTCTAAACGATATTATGTCTGGTCAGAGTACTTATTCAGATGGTATTTTTAAATTTGAATTGGTGCGCTGTGTTTTAGCAATAATTAGAATAGTATAATATCAAATATTATAATTTTTAATCAAATACTATACTATTACTGCTAATTTTCATAGCTATAATTGTTTGTTGACGTTTGTTATGTATAGAAAGATAAAAAGAGAAAAAACATGAAAGAGAAAAAACAAAAAAAAGAATTGTTGATATTAATATTTTATTTTATGAACTTACAAATGTTTTATAAAATTTATAATTAAAAACATTAATAAAGAATAAGAAGGTTGCATAGTTACTTCGAAAACATTATACATAGTATTTATATTTGTCATTGACGTTTTAATCATCGCACTATTCCGCTCCTTATATGAAGTATAAAAATAATCTTAAGTGAAATTCAATAAGATAATTTAAATCCCTATAGTTTATTTTTATCTGCTCAATTCATATCAAATGTATTAGCAACTGATTTCACGATTAAGTGCTTCTATGATATGTAAGCTGTGTACTAGACTGTTGTTATCTCAAGTTTGGTAAGGTATGTATGTGAAAAACTTGAATATAATATTTGATATGAAATATGATTAAGCTTACTTAGGTGGGGGCATCTCAAATAAATAGAATTGATGCGAAGTAATATCTGTTATATGTTAAACTTTCGAGTACGGCTAAGGGTAATGATTTTTTCATAAGTTTAATTTCTTATTTATTTACTTTTTTTTATTTAGAGTTAATAAGTATAATTAAATTAAAATATGTATATAAAAATGGTTTCAAAAATGTATATAAGTTTTATAAAATAATATATTAATATATTTTTTAGGGTTAAAATGGTTCGTGCCATTCTTTTTTTCGCCCTTTTGGCCTATGCCACAGCAGAAAAAATTAGTTTTGAAAACTATAAAGTATATAGAATTATCCCGACAACTAGTGAAGACCTAGAATTACTTAAACATCTAGATCATCGTGATGAAGGTGTAAGTACAGTTTATATCTTTTATTCTGATTTATAAGTATTTAATTTATTATTTTTCTAAAACTTAAGAAAAATATGCCTTAAAATTTTAATAATCAGATTTCGACTACAATCTAAAACTTATTATTTCTTCGCGACCTACGGTAAATTTATCTATTGATATCATCTTAATAAAAAAAAGAAAATGATTTAAAAACTTTGTACCTGTCTAGAGAGTGAGTCATTAAGATTAGATAAAAGGAAGCAGGTGTCTTTAATTCTTCGATTAATTTGCAGATATTAAAAATAAGTAAAATTTTTTAATGATTGTACAATTTCTTATGTTATTTTTGAATTTTTAAATATAATGTGATTAGTAAAATAATTCTTGGTAGTAAATAAAATTTAATAATTTGATAAATATGAATTTTAATTAGTTTTTAATAATATAATAGCTTTGTGGATTTTTGTTATTTTTGAACCAAATTTAAACTCAATGGTATGATAATAGTTTGTATTAATAATTCTAAAATAACTCCGCATCTATCTCTCCAGTTTTCCTATTGGAATGGTCCAAGCCATGTTAACCGCTCAGCCGACCTAATGGTTGCTCCAGCTCAACAAGATAAAATCACCAAGTTCATGGATACCTTGGGATTGAAGTACAATATTTACGTTGAAGATGTTCAGAAACTCATCGAACAGGAGAATCCAAAGATACGCGATTCTGTTTTTGGCTGGACTAGCTATCACACTCTTAACGAGATCTACGAGTACCTCGAATCTTTGGTTAAGAAGTACCCTGGCAAGGTTCGGTTATTCAGTTGTTTAAGTTTGGTTGTCATATAAAGATATTAGCTTATTAATCAGTATTTAACAATGATGAAGTTACTAAATAAATTTAGTATTAACTTAAACAATTTTTTATTTTAATAATTGATGCTCATACTAAAATGTATTTTATTATGATAAAGTGACTATTCAGAGCTAAATATGCATTTAGTGTCTATAGATTTAAAATTATTTTATCAGAAGATCTTTTTGAATGCAAAAGATTGTATTTGATTTATTAGTTTCCATAATAATAATTTTACTACTTTCAACTTTATTTGCACATATCTATATCTATTTTACAAATAAAAATTAATGATTTAATAATTTTTAGATCGAGGTAATCAACGCCGGAAAATCTTACCAGGGCCGCGTCATCAAAGGCGTGAAGTTGAGTTTTGGACTAAACAAACCTGGTGTCTTCATCGAAGGTGGTATGCATGCCCGCGAGTGGATTTCTCCGGCCACGGTTACTTACCTTCTTAATGAGTTCCTTACCAGCAAGAATCCAGCGGTTCGCAAACTCGCTGAGGCATACGATTGGTACATGTTCCCGTCGATGAATCCTGACGGATACGTTTACACCCATGAACATGTAAGATGTAGTAATCATGTTATTTATTACATGTGTGTTGTGAAATAGTCAACTTAATTTTTCTAATGCATTTTTATTTTAATTTGATTTGTGACTGATTATTTTCAGCAAAAATTAACATAGTCAAGTAATTTATTTTATTTATATTTATTATTTAAAGTTCGATGTTTTAATTTTTAGAATCGACTGTGGCGTAAGACTTTGTCTCCTTCACCAAATAGTGATTGCAAGGGAGCCGATGCTAACCGTAACTGGGGCTACAAATGGATGGGTAATTTTTCAATTCCTAAATTATTAGACTCGATATAATCAATCTGAAAATTAATTTATAACTATTGGTATCAAACAGAGGCTGGTGCAAGTGATTATCCCTGCGATGAGACTTATGCAGGAAAGAGCGCCTTTTCTGAACCGGAAACTAAGACCATGTCTGAGTATATTACATCTATCGGTCACAAGCTCTTTGGTTATATCTCTTTCCACAGCTACTCACAACTACTTCTTTTTCCTTATGGTCATACTTATGAACATCTGGACAATTATGATGATGAGGTAAGAAAAATTTTATTTCGTTGACTTTATCTTGTTACCAATGATACTTTTATATTAAATCTTTTTGTAGGCTGCAATCGGCCTCAAGACAATCAAGGCTCTTAAGTCAGTTTATGGAACCAAATATGTTGCCGGAGCTATTGCCGAAACTATTTGTAAGTTCATTTTTAATAATTTTTATAACATAAAAATAGTTAAAATATATTTCTTCTAATAAATATTGTTTATTATTGTTGAAAATTTTCATTATATATTTATTCTATTTTACATTAGTTGATGAGTGTTTTAAAACATAACTACATTAGTTATAATTAGAGCATTTGAACTTATTGTTATTGAATAATGATTTCACCGTTTTTCAGATCCCGCTAGTGGAAGCTCGTTAGACTGGGCTAAGGCTACATTGAAGTTACCAATTACATACGTTTACGAACTGCGAGACACTGGCCGTCATGGATTCATACTTCCGGCTGATCAAATTATCCCCAATGGTGAAGAAGTTCTTACCTCTATGATTGCCATGTTTGAGGAAGCCACAAAATTGGGCTATCCAAAGAATAGAAATTAAGCAAAATTAAAAGTTTATTTGAAAAAACATGTCTTTAGTTTGCGGATGTATAACCTTCATTATTAACCTTTATTTTTATTGGCTGCATCGACTTTCATTTACTAGATGATTCGGGCTCTTAGTAGCTTCGTAGCTCTCGTAACTACGTGAGTTACTCGATTAAAGTTTTTCTAATGTATTTTTCTTATGCCTATAAGAAATACTTTTTTAAAAATTTACAATTTTTCAAAAAACAAAGATTTTTTTTTATTTTATTTTAGTTTTTTTAAGCAATTTTGTGTCGAAATTATTCTTATATACTATTTAAAATGCCCAGTAGTTAACAAAAATTATTAAAGTTTTATGAAAAATTTTCAGTTTTTCATAAGCATACGAGTTAAGATGTCGTTAGTGGTCTTATCTAAAGAAGAACATACTTTAGAACCACGTGAGTTCTTGCTGCATTGTTTAAATTGATATCAGAAATTTGATTACATAAAATTTTAATGAAATTTTCTGTATTTAAAAAATATTTTGATGTAATAATATAAGGCTAATTAATTAGTTATTTGTTTTAGCTAAGAAAATTATGGAAAGTTTGATTTATCTTTTAAGTGTAATTTATCAATTATTATGTAAACATTAATTATTTTTTAAATCGTTTCACAAAGCTTATCTATTGGAAGTAAAAAGATAATTCCTGTATCAAACATTGCAGAAACATAACATATTACAAACATTCGCCTACATTATCCAACATGCGTCAATGAGAATTTGATGCTTAAACCCTCCACGTCTAACTCCCAATTGCGAAAAATGAAATTATTCAAATTGCAACCACTATTTTCAAAGCCAATATACAAACTAAAAATCTTAAATTACAAATTCTTCACTAACATCATCCCAGCAGCCTAATTACTACCCTCAACAAGTCATTACCGCACTCCCACCCCGAAACGTACTCGCGCAAATCAAATGCAGCTAGCCTCCTCCAAATTTCTGTCGAGCACGTCGCGAGTCGTTACAGCGAGCCCCTCGTATCCTACGTACGCACTTCCCCCCTACTCCGCCGTCGGGAAGGGATTCCAGGCGTGTATGAGAGAGCGATCGCAGGCGCGCATCCGGATGACTCGCCGCATGATCTGCATAGAAGCTGCTCGAGATGCGTAGAATGCGTCGGCACCAGATACAGCGAGAGAGAGAGAGAGAGAGAGAGAGAGAGAGAGAGAGGCAGATTGCTGGCGGTATGCGAAGTCGGAGTGGGCGATACAAGACGATTGGAATAGCGTGCGTCAATAAGTGAAACGTTTGTGCTGAATGTGATGTTTTTTTATGGAAGTGAAAATGTTTTGCACTGGGCTGTGTAAAGTGTTTTAAATCTGAAATTTTATCTGTCAAATATTGAGAAAAATGTATATGAAAATAGTTTACATATTATAAACATTCTTGGGAATAATGAATTTACACAAATAATTCAATCAGCAATAAGAAGCGACGATTCACTTTGATAAAACATAACGAAAATCCCGCATTGTCTCGAAAAAAAAAATGAAGAAGCCAGCCCTATAACCCGAAATCACCCTGCAAAATAAACTCCTAAACAAGCGCTCTTATCGCCCACCAAATCCCATTGTCATCCACTTGATTATCGCCGGGACGAAAATTGGCTATCTCTCCTCCCCTTCCTCCTCCAGCAACCAGCGTCTCCAAAGGAAAAAGTCAGCGACTAAGCAAGTACGTATATGAGCAGCGTTCGGGGCGTCGAGGGGCAGCTACGTAAGATCGAAACGGTCGGTGCGGGGGCCATCGACGAAGTTAGCTCGCGCGCGCGCGAGCGCTCGTAACATTAATTTCTATGGACCGCAGATTAGGCGAGAGATTAGGCCACCTGCCCTTCCATGATTCTACGTAGTCGTGGAGCGTGTGTGTGTACCCCCTTCGGTGAGGGTTGGGATTCACTCTGACGACTCTCGTGATGGTGCGATGAGGTTTTCTTTGATTAGGTGCGTTGTGGGAGGCATGGGTTTGATTGGAGGTCGCTAAGGCTGTGGTGTATTGAGTGAGTAGGAAATGGGTTGAATAGGAAAATATAATTAGGAGTTTGATGAATGTGGAATTAAATGTCGTTATTGTACATTTGAAAATATTAATTACAGTAAATTTAATTAGGTTTTTAAATAAAAATTTTTTTTAACTTTAGCTTTTTTTATTTAAGTTTGAAAACAATAAGCTTCAAGAAATAAATAAATGTTTAGCTTTTGGAAAAATAAATTTAGATGACATTTTGTAACGTTTTTGATCGATTTGGAGTAGATGTGGAATAGTATATTATGTACCAAGGGCTAAAAGTGAGCTTTTTTAGACCGAGTGTGGAATTTGCAGTACGAGTCAAGGTGAGCTAGCACGAGCCGAAGG
>JAPYZB010000973.1:0-23904 GCA_030522745.1 Eupelmus kiefferi | reverse complement strand
AGCTCAAGCTCATCAATCGCAAAATATCTTCCGTTCCTCCCATTCGCTCCGTCACACCGCGCAGCTGCCAAGGGGCAGAGAATAGCTATAGGCAGCCTCTCTCTCCGGAGTAGCTCTCGCCTCCCTATCGATATTCGCGCGTGCTGCTGCTGCCCAGTCAAGCAAGAGAGAGAGAGAGAGAGAGAGAGAGAGAGGATCGAGTTGTATGCAGATGTGCTGTTGTGCGTTCCCCGTGCGGATGCGCTAATGCTGGTCGTTTGATTTTGCATTGTTAATCTTTGACTTGCGGAGGATGATTTTTGAGATTTCCATTTGTCGATAGTTTTGTTTATCGTCCTTCCTTCGTGCCGGCTGGAATTATGTTGATTAGATGTTTGCGCGAAGTTTTAGCTTGGTGACCAAAATATTCTGCGGCAGCGGTATTCGCTCATAAGTTACCTATAAATCACCATTATTTCTATTAAAAGCGTTACTTCAGAAGCTCCAGCTGCTGTAGTAGCAGCGCAAGAATCACGTTGCGTCATGAATTAATGATGAAATAAATACATAAAGCATTCGAACGCACAGCCCTGGCATAGAGCACGCAGCCCGAGAGAAAGAGAGAAGGAGATACTCATCGAGGCTCTCCTTGCCGCGCTAAACTCCGACGAATAAACGAATTCCACCCCATTATTCATGCGGACCAAGCGGTACCTCCTCTTTCGAAGCTCTCTTACACGCAATTTCCTCGGACACGGAGGAGAAAGAGGGAGAGAGAAAATCACGGAAGGTTCCGTTAAACCAGTTTTCCACCTTCTCTCTATCTCCCTCTTTCCATTTTTTTCGCAATCCCCGCAAAAAAGGCCGCGCGCTTACGCAAAAAATCGGCGACACACAGAGCTGGATAAAGAGCCACGCACAATTTTCAATCGGCCGCGAAATAATCGGCCGATTCCGCTCGGCGAACGGTACCGCGGCGCGCATTGAATAGCTCGCGAGGGAACGCCTGCTACCCGCGCAGAAAAGGCCATTGGCAATAAAAGCCCCGGCGGCGGCGGCGGCATTGAATGATATTCGATCATTCGCATTAAACCGCGCGAGCGAGAGCGGGAGAGTAGCGCTGGCTGGTGCATCGATAGCCCCCGCTGAGCGCGCGAGCGCAGAAATGAAAGGGAAGAGTCGTAAATGTAAGGAGGGGATAGCGCGTAATACGCGGAATGAAAAATGAGAGAGAGAAAGAAGATGGCTTTATGGGTAGCGGGGGCATTTTCATGGTTTATTGAAACTATATCTAACGAGCTTGCGGCTACCTTGTATAGTGGCAGCGTTCTGACTGAGCTTTGAGGTCTTTGTTTTATTTGTGAGAAAAATTTGATGAGGAATAACCTATTTTTTTGTGTGGAAAGATTCGATTCAGTTTTGATTTCCTGCTGAGCATTGCGGATGAAACTTCACGTTAATATCAACACTTTTTCAAATTATTTTCCGAGAAATCTTAATTTTAGCTTGAATTGTCAAACAAAAACATGCAATCCCACCTCGATTACGTCTCCTCTCGCGATCGCACGAGAAGAAAACTACGCTCATCCGCAAAACCACACTCATAATGCGCCTTACCCCAACGACCGCACTTCTTCCGAGAAAACACCTCCAGCTCCTCCACCACCGAAAGAAAAGACGCCCAGGCACCAGCCATAATTCACATCGTGCCCGCGCGCGGGAAGCAAGTTTTCCTTTCGCCGCGGCGGCTGCATTCGCATAATTCGAAAACTTTCCTGCGCTGCACACTTGACATTGATTTCACGGAGACGCGCAGTGCGCCAGCCTGGATCGCCTGGAGGCCGGCCAACACGAGTCCTGCGGCACGTAGAGCCGGTGTCGGGAGATTTGCGGCTTGAATACTCCGCTGCCGTTTGCTGCTGCTGGTTATTGGTACGGTAGCTCGGGAGATGATCGTACGTGCTTTTTGCGCGTTATTGGGATGTTTCGGTGTTATAAAAAATTTGGGGGCTCGTGAGGGAGAATTTAATGCGCTGATTACCTGGTAACTTTGTAATTTCTTTGAGTTCCTGATTTGTTAATTACGTAGTTAATTTTCCTGTAATATTCTATTAAATAGAGTAAATTATATTGGCGTATTTATTAATTTCAATTTTTAAAACTTAAAAGAGATACATTTTTTTAATACAAGAAAACAAATCATGAATTGATGATTGAATTAATAACACCACTGATCTTCTCATCAGCCAATCCAGAAAAACATCAACTCCAACGGCATTTGCCTTTAGACAGAACTTTCCTTCTTCTTCACGGAATTCGGTTCGATTCTTGCGCTCTCTTGTATATTCCAACAGCGGTCATCGGAATTGTAGATTCGAGCGGGAACATCTCGTCGTCGTTGTCGGTTACGAGGTGCGAACCGCTCTTTCGAACGATCTTTTTCAGCACGGTATTATACTGCGAATGCCTTCTTGGACAAAGGGGTCGAGAAATTTTCGAATGGTGCTGCTGGCTGCCTGCTTTATGTGGTTCGGCTTCCTTTGATTTTTATTGCTTTATTTAGCACACCGGGACTTTGACGAATTAAATTAGGGTTTCGAAATTTGACGCTTTGTTTTATGGGTATTTTGCTCGTGCCAGAAAGCGAGGTGGAACGTAGATGCAAAAATATTGCGGTCATACTTTTTTGTGTTTGTTAGGAATTTATTTTTATGTTTACATTTTTGATGTTTTCTAGAATCAGCTATATTTTTAATTGGTTTAAATCAATAACAAATATTCGATTTTTAACTTAAACAGGAACATTAAGCAATAAATAAATAGTATCTTTCACAATAATACGTATATAATCGCTAAATAATTAATTTAGTTAATCGTTTAATATTAAATGAAATACCACATTACAAATTCCATTATTGCCCCACTATGGTTCCATATATTGGATAACTCTGGCCGCACTGCACCCAAGCCGAAATTATGCACAAGTACTTAACCTGCATGAATATGAATATAGGAACATGAATATCAATATAGTAGTTCGTAGTACATTTAAGGCTCGCTTAGTAACGTCTCGTAATAAATTAAACTGCCAATAACGAACGCCAAAACAATATAATTTAACTTTGAATACCTGAAAAAAAGAAAACAAACTATAAACAATGGCCCGTCTGCAAACAGCAATAAATAATGGCTGTCGATAAAAGTACGTACTTCAAGGTAATTGCGGGACGGTCAACTTCGAATGATGATCGCGATGCAAACGCGCACGTTTCGAGTGCGCTGCACAATAGAAAAGTCCACTCTCTCCCTTTTTCGATGTTTGAGGAAGTTTCGAGTGCTAGGGTCTGCGCTCTCTCTTTCTCTCTCTCTCTCTCTCTCTCTCTCTCTCTCTCTCTCACTCCCTTTCTCTCTGTCCCTCTCTCTTGTAATTGAAACGGCTAATAATACCCGAGGATTGACTCTTGTGAATCTTTTGCTTTCGATTTCAGCCGCGATTGCCTGGATGCATATTTGACATTGATGGCATTTCAGAGGTAGGGTTCAGTTTTGTTTAAAGATAGGTTGGTTCAAAGATATACCGACATTGCCTGGATACATATTTGACGTTGATGGCAATTCAAGAATAGGGTCTAGTTTTGTGTAAAGATACGATGGTTTATGTCTTTTCAAAATTGACAAAGTATTTGATATTAGAAATATATATATTTAATATTGAATGCTTTGCTGTAAGTAATCTTAAAGTGAAGTATGAAACAAGATGAAATTAATTGTACTGGTCAAATTATACCAATCTAAAACATTACAGATTTGGTTACACTTATGATGTTAGAAATTTTTGTTTAAAATATAAAATTAATTGCATTTTTATTCCGAAGAAATACGGTTTTTAAAGTAATAGATAGAAATGATGCTTAAATTAAATCTATTAAGAAGATTATTTACCATTTCTAAACTTTTTTCTTCTTCAATGATATGTATATTATATTCCTAATGGTGATTAAAACAATAATTTTAATATTTTCGAATGCGTTCTCTTTTATTTCTTTACTCGAAGAATAAATAAATTCAAGAGTAACACAAAATAATTTTCTTGACTTAATCTACATCAAGAATCAATCATTTTAAAAACAATAAATATCATTTTTAATTTTATTTTTCATTATTCTCCACCTTCTCCTTTATATTTCTCTTGTAGAAATATTGTTTTTTGATATCTAACTTCTGTTGTTCTACGTAGACCATCCTTCTGTTATATTACAAACTTCGAAGATCGCATTTTCATGACTCTGCATAAAAAGCTTCTTGAAACTTATTAAAACAATATGCCTATTAAAACTTCAGTGCAAACTTAGAATGTACGTTTGGTATACCTACAGTCCAAGTAATGAAAGTTGCATTTGCGTTTGCTTATTGCGATTTCTGTTTCTCTTTCCCTTCGGCAACTGCTATTCCATTGTAACTGAGTACTACTACTCCACCAAGCAAACTTTAAAGTTTGTTATTTACTTCTTTTGAATAAATAAACGTGGTTCGCTGCTCGAAGTAATGTTTATTTATTTCTGTTTATTTAGTTTAACTATACGGGTTCATCGTCTGTAAGGTTTAATAGATTTTGATAAAAAATATTAATTATGTTTTTCAATGTTTAAACGTATGTTGCATATTCATGAGAATAATGAATGAATAAATTATTTTTCTCCTCCTCTTTATCAAGTACTTCGCTTGTGACATCGTTAAATAAACTTCTGTTTCGATTTTCATTGAATTTTCTAATTGACGTCCAATTAAAAAACAAACATGTTTACTCCTAACAGTATACTCATTAAGCTCGAATCACAAACATTCGTTTCCTTTTTTTTATTTCCCTTTTCCGCTCATCTGTCCACGACATCCCTTAAGGGGTAATTCCATTAATTGGATCGACGAGAGGGTCCGAATAAAAAGAACGTGACTCGGAGGGGCGTGAAATCGAGAGCCGAAAACCGGTGCCCACTAACCGTATCCTTCCGCATAAGCAAGGGACAAGAAAAACGAGACCCAGGCCGAGCGGGAAGAGAAGAAGTTCGGTGAAATTGCCGGGAGTTTCTCGGTGATCCGCGTACGTGACGACTTGCAGAATTCGCGGAGCCCGCGAGCGTGTGGTTGCGTAAGTGTTTTGACGAGGCTCGGTTTTGCGGCTGATTTATTTTCGTGAATTATTTCAAATGACGCGAGCGCCATCAGTTGATTGATGAAATTAGGTATTTTTGATGTTGATAAAAAGCTGAACTTTCATCCTTTCTCTTTGGCGAGTCAATAAAAATATATTATTTTTATAAGTATTGTGCAATTTTAATAATTTAAAAAAAAGGTCTTCAAAAAATGCACTTTAGCAATAGCTTTAATTAAATCACAGTCCTTTAAAATTTAATCTCCTAAAATGTATGTACAAAGACGTATTATCTACACTGATTTACATATAGTTATTAGTATATCATTGTGAATCATTCAATAGTCAATTTTACAAAGTAAACTCGCTAACTTAACTTTACTGATATTTATATTTTCACTAATTGATATCTTCTTACTATTTGTATCAAATTGGGTATAATAGTTATATATTTGATATTAAATAGCAGTTTACATTTTTACTATATAGAATTGTGCTATTGACATTTTATTAGTGAATTCTTTTTGTTTTATCTGTTTTGGGAGTAGTATTTCAGTGAATATTCACTGCGAGCATTGACTGACAGTTACTTGGATTTATTGTCGTTTGATCCTTGTTGTTTTTTATTTCCTGCGTATGTTTCCATTCTGGCAACCATCTCCGGTCGAATTTCAAAAATTAAAAATAGCTTAAATTAATATTTATTTTGTAAATCTAATAAACTTAAAATCGAAAATTAATTTTATACTTAACTTTACAAATTGAGTAAAATCTCTTGGCAGCTGATTCGTTATTAAATTTAACTAAGTTTTAGAAAAGTTCACTAAATTACCATCCTAAATACGATCCACTTAAAAAAACAATGCAAACTTCATTGATTGAGATTTAAAGAGCACTCTTTAATCAAGCAAAAAAGCACGAAGCAATCGCGGTCAGCGTCGCGCATCCTTCCGGGACTTGAAAGAGCGCTTAACTTATTTACGTGTATACGTCTTTGAGCTCTCGGCTCCGGTTGGCTCTGGAACTCTCGGCGGAAGGTGAAAAGTGTCGAGCGCGCGAGAAAGGTGCGGGAAGGGAAATAAGGTCACGACGACGAGTGCGCGCAGAGTGAGAGAGAGAGAAAAAGCATTTAGGTGACGAGGCGCATTGTTCGATTATTGCCCCGCTGAGAGCGACTCGCTGCGCAATGCAGGAGAAATCGCGCGCGATGATTGAGTTACACTCGATGCTACACATTCTGAGATGCGCTTTTATTCTGTATTGAAAATTTTGTAGAGTTATTGTGTTTTAAAAAGATGGAAGTTCCGATTTTTATATGCTTGAGGAAATGACGTTAAAAGTTTTAGTTTAGCAAATGACTTTTTTTTGGATCACAGATCTAAGTTAACTGAATAAGGTCGAAGTTGAAGAGTATAAATATGTTCAAGTTGTATTATCTATACAGAATCTGGCGTATTTATTTGCATAATTGCTCTTTTACGAAATGTTTACAGATATGTAGACGATAATTATTTATGAGGCCATGTATAAACATATTAAATCATTCGAACTTCACACTAATTATTAATCTGTATTCAAAGGTAAAACTTTATCTTGAATGATTTTGGTTGTTATGAATAAATCAAAGCATTTTTGTGATAAAATATTAACGTAATTTTTTTTTTTAATATAAAAATTATGAAGGAATTTTTTTATCTAAACCAACTCGAAAATTAATTATTTGCGTGTAAAAACAAAGAAAATTACAAAGCTTCCTCTATGAGAAAGCAAAAATAAAATTTTGAATTTTAGGGCTTTTTTATAAACAGACGATAAAACTCAACGATAAAATGTATAAATTTGTCTAGGCAAAAATTGTTCTAGTTATTGTATTAGTTATAAGCCTGGTATTTTATTTATTTTATACAATGAGATCTAGTTTATGATTTCTTAAGTAAATAATGACTTCATAGACTACTTATTACATAATTATTACGAAAATAGAATAAATATTGACATTAATTATTATGAAAACATACAATTTTTATAGTGGGAGTTCATACAAATTTTTTAAAGTATATTTTCCTGTATAGTCAGTAAATATTTAAAAGATAAATCATTTCGATGGAACTTTGTAGAGGAAACTTCCTTATTATATAAATTTATTTGTTTTGCAGTCATAAAAATATATATGTTACTATGTATTTATGTGATTTATACAGATTCTTAGAAATATATTTAGTTTTTTCTAGAACTAGTATCAAAACTATTTTCTCGATCGTTATCATTAAAAAATAATTTAAGCTAATAAATAAATCTATATATTAGTAGTATTTATCTAATACAATATCTTAGAAAATATTAATAAAAAACATCAAATCAAAGAAGCTTATCTTGATATAATTAGTCAATATTTGACATAGTTTTGAGGATTCAGTCTAGAAGCATTTCAAACATGCATGTTGGTTTTATTCCATGAATAAGCGGTGAAAATGAGAGTGTGAAAATCACCTTTTCAGGCAATTAAATATAAATAGTGCCGCGGGTGAACACTAAGCACTGATTACACAGATGTTAATTATCTAAAGTTTATCTAAATTTGTGGTATAAATATATGGTGAATCTTTAAATCCAGCACAGTTGTTGTGTGACTCCACAAACTTCAACATGTTCTCCAAGACTCTCATTCTCGTCCTTTTGGGCGTAACTCTTGCTCTGGTAAGTGTAAAATGTAAATTATTACTTACTATGTTTATTACTTTTACTTTTACTTTACTTTACTTTACTTACCATGTTTTATCAATAACTTTTATAAGGTAACAAATTTTTTAAATATTTGTTTGAATCAAACTTTATTTAATTAAATATCTACTATTATAATATTAATAATTATTATAACTATATATTTTCTATTACAATCGAGTGTTATTTTCTATTTTTAGGCCAACCCAATCAGCCAGGAATCTGAAGGATTCGTAAGAAATATATATTATGTTACAGAATTATATTAATATATTAATTTTCATCAACGAATTTTATATATCTTGAATGCATTGAACATAATAATTCAATTTTAGTAATAACAAACTGTCAAAACTTGCAATTATTTTAAATCAAAATTTTCGGAATTTATTTTCAAACTTTAATAAAATTATTTGAAAAACTTAAATGTGAAACTTTAATTAAACTTTATTGCATCTTTAAGTGTAATATTGATAATTATTGATAATAATATTGATACTTCGTAATCGAAAAAACTAAACTTTAATAAATTTTTCTGGCAATCCATATAATACTTATTAGACTATAAAACTTAGATCGGCACTTAAAAAATTATAATGATGTTTAAACGTATTTTTTCTTTGATCCCCTCGTGCATAGAACCTCGAGAGAGGCTGGAAGGACACCCTGGGAGATTGGTGGAACTCTGCCAAGGACAAGGTTACCAACATCTACGAAAAGTTCAAGCAGAGTTTCGAGGACGTTTTCTCCGAGATCAAGAACAAGGCATCGAACGCCGTTGACATCGGCAAGGACAAGCTCCAGGAGCTGAAGGAGCAGTATGAGGACCTCCAGGTTAAAGCTAAGGACGCCATCGAGAAGCAAAAGAAGATCTGGGCTGACCGCCTTGAGGAACTGAAGAAGAAGGGTGGTGACTTCCTTGAAGCCGGCAAGGAAAAGTACGAGGAGGAGAAGAAGAAGGCTGAGGAAGCAATCAAGCAGGAAGAGAAGAAATGGGCTGACCAGCTCGAGCAGTGGAAAGAAAAGGCCGGTGAGGTCGTTGAAGAAGCCCAAAAAGAAGCCGACAAAGAACAGTAATTCGAATAAAGATATGTGATACTACTTTTTTTTGAACTAATGACTTTATAGAGTTCATCATAGTTCATTAAATTAAGTATTTAAAAGTAATTTTTTGTATTCAATTATTCAATCATTATTTTTACCTTATCCCAAACTTGATTAGAATTTAGAAATTAAAAAAAAAAGATTTTATTTAATAATTTGCAAGTGATACTTCATCGAATTTCAATTGATCACAATGTTTATCTTCTGTATCGAGTATTTATTACTGAGAAACACATTTGCATAATCAGGAAAAAGTTTAGTTATTGCATTCTTATTTAATTCTCTTTATCAACAGTTGTCAAATTATATCGCATTATAAATTCATGAATATTTAATTGCATCATGTTTTCACATATTGCTTTTACAATCGATTAAACAATGATAAGGAACGAACATTGATTGATATTTGTGTTTTTATAAAACTTTCAATTGATCACAATTCATTTGTAAGATGACTACTATTTATATTTTTTCAAGCTATGTAGCAACATATCGTATACAATCTTTATAAAACTCTTTTGTTCTCACTATATTGTCCCTGCCAAACCACTAAATTCCTCATCTCTAAAATTGCATAAAAATTTAGTTCTAACCTCAACTCGTCTAACAACTACTACTACTCGTCCATTATAACTACAAAGCTCTGCACAATTTCCCTTCCTGAATAGTTTTTGCAATTCCTTGCATAATCGACGTAATGTTGCCCTCGGGCGTCGCAGTACCATCGGTATTTCGGCGTGGAGTAGCAGCGGTTCGCCAGAAATTTGCGCGCGGCATCTCGCAACTTCCTCGAGAATGATAGATATTCCGGGATGTGTGTATATCGACTTCCCGGACTGCGCCAGCCCAGCGGGAATTTCGACACTGCGGGATCAGCGCGTCAGCGTTTTTCGAGAGTCTACGAAACCCTAGAGATGCTAAGAAGCTCTTTTCCGTTCGGTAGAATGTAATAGGGATGTGAGATTGTTCTGAATTTTAGCATTTTTGTGATGGTTGTCTCTACCATTTTTTTAATTGGTCTAGAGCATGAGCAATAACTTTATTAAATTCAAGTGAGATTATAACTTTAAAAGTGACTTTACTCTATTTGTCTAACAAATAATACCGTTAAAATTGTAACAATTCACCTAATCTCTTTATAACCAATAAAAATCACTATCCTTTTGCAAAAGCAAGCTCGAAAAACCTTGAAAACACATTGTTCAATAGGCCTCCTTGTTCCTTTCTCCAACAATGCCATAATTGTAAACAAACGCTCCGTTATAACTCGGCCAGGGCAAAAATCCACAAGCGAGGCTTCGAAAAAAATCCCTCGCCACGCAGCAGCCTCCCACGAGCGAACCACCATAAAGGCGCGATGGCTTCGCGGTCAAGTGCGCGCGCGTGAAACGGTGTCGATCAGCCCGTGAGATAAGACCCCTCCTCCGTATAGAGCCGGCCGGGTGTGTATATATATAGCCCTGGAAAATCGCAAGGGGAGAGAGAGAGAAAGGAGAACCCGTCGGGCCCCCGCAGGCCACGACGGCGCCACGACTGGGGCCTGAGTCTCCTTGATAATAAAGAGGATCTCTCTGGCGAAGGGAGAAGGCGTTTTTCCTTTTTCTCTGTGCGCGCGCGCGAGAGACAGAGAGAGAGAGAGAGAGAGAGAGAGAGAGAGAGGAGATGGGAGTTTATTTTTAAGAAGGGGGATTTATCTGCGTTATATAATTGGTGGTGTGGATGAAATGTTTTATTATACGGCCTCGATGATGGATGATAAGAATTTTTAGAGAGTTTTCGTGCGGCAAGGGAGGTGTGGTTGTTTGTGATCTAGTGGAAAGCGATAGCGCGGTGCGTCGGAGTTTATTGGTGTGATTGAGGTGGAGGAACGCGATTATTTTTATTTCATTTATAAAAGAGATTGATTGATTGAAATCGATTTATTGAAGTCACAGTGTAGTACCTCATATAACTATTAGAATTTACAGTTAATGTACATATAATTATACATTTTTCATAGAAGAGAAGTGCTTAAGCTTATCACATAAAAGAAATATTGCATTTACATCTGAACATGAGATATATAATATAATAAAGATGCACTATATAACTTTCTGTTATAATACATTACATATTTTTAAAACCATTCTCTTTATTTTGGCACAATAACATATTTTATATATTATAAACAGCTTTTTCGAATTCGACTAAGGAAGTTGCTGAAGGTTTATAAATGAACTATGTAGATCATTTGTACTGTCATGACGGTAAACGATTTATTCATTTAAGTGAGGACAGTGCAATACTGTAATCTTCTTTAAGGCGCTCTTGTGATACGACAACGGATGCTCTTGAAAATTCGCGAATACAAATACACTCTAAACTCAAAAGTGCAAAACTTGCAACTAAAAATATGAAATGATATAATAATTATATATTCTATAAAATAATTTAAACAAAATTAAATAGTTAAAGTTGGTAACTTCTTAAACTTCTTAAAGAATTGTTTTTTAAATTTTTTTATCAATATTACAATATTTGTATTTCTTACTCTTAGGCAAATATATGATTCGTTCGATAAATGACTATTTTCAGTTTGAAATTTAAATTTCATATAAAATATCCATTTAAGAATTATTATTCTAAAAAAATATTCCCCAAGCTCTTATATCAACATTTCAACAATACTGTAGGAATATTATATCAACATTCAACAATATTGTAGGAATATCATATCAACATTCCAACACTATTGTAGGAATATCATATCAACATTCCAACAATAATGTAGGAATATTATATTAACATTTAACAATATTGTAGGAATATCATATCAACATTCCAACACTATTGTAGGAATATCATATCAACATTCCAACAATATTATAAGAATATTATATCAGCATTCCAACAGTATTTTAGGAATATCACCAATATTCTAACAATATTATAGGAATATCATATCAACATTCTAATAATATTGTAGGGATATCATATCAACATCCCAACACTATTGTAGGAATATCATATCAATATTCCAACAATATTATAGGAATATTATATCAGCATTCCAACAGTATTGTAGGAATATCACCAACATTCTAACAATATTGTAGGAATATCATATCAACATTCCAACAATATTATAGGAATATTATATCAAGATTCCAACAGTATTGTAGGAATATCACCAACATTCTAATAATATTGTAGGGATATCATATCAACATCCCAACACTATTGTAGGAATATCATATCAACATTCCAACAATATTATAGGAATATTATATCAGCATTCCAACAGTATTTTAGGAATATCACCAATATTCTAACAATATTGTAGGAATATCATATCAACATTCTTATAATATTGTAGGGATATCATATCAATATTCCAGGAATATTGTAGGAATATTACATCAGCTTTTCAACAATATTCTGCAAGTATCACTTTATTTCGCTGAATCAATTTTAAGAATTGAAGAAGAAAGAAATATTTTCTTTTTAGTAATTTTCTTATATTTAATTTGTTAAAATTATCAAAAACAAACTCACTTTATCAAAGGCATTTTTCAGTAGCAAATAGGCATCTATCTCCCATCTCTCGGATAAATACCTGGATAGCATTAACATCCCGCTATTCATCAAAGAAATCATACGCCTATTAACATAACTGCTAATACAAATTTTAATCAGCCGCGTAAATAATAATAGCAGGTAGTTAACTACTCTCCAAGGTCCCCTCGTTAAAGGTGCTGTCTTTATAAAAGGTCGCATATTTCGCTGTCTCGCCGCGCTCACCTACGTCAACGGCGCCAAGCGTCCCCGTCTCTCTTAGGGCGATTTCTCATTTTAGCGATAAAGGTGGTAGCGCCTGCGCCCGCGATTATCGCCAATTTCGTTTTTACGCGCTTGCCTGCGTATCTCTTCATCCGTGCGCGCTGAGGAACGAGATTTTCCGAATTCCTAAGGGGAGAAAATTGACGGCGCCAGGCGCCAAGCGCGGATGCGGTTATTATTTTGCCCGGTTATTTTATCTCGAGCATAGTGGGAACTCTAAACGATCGGGACCCTACCTTAATTTGAATGAGCTGGATTTTATGGGTGTTTATCGTGATGGGCACGTACCGTGTCTTGTACAGTATTTTTGATTTTATTTTATCTTTTTGTTTTGGTTGAGGATAATGAGGTATGCTGATCGATTAAAATTTTTATCGAATTCATCTTCTGTTTTGGCTGACATTTTTATAAAGGTTATAACTGATTCATTGATCTCTTATAATAATAATAATATAGATTTTACAGATATCTGCATTTTATTAAGAATATCAATCCGATCAGAATCTTAAAATTTTTAAAAACAAATTTTCATTTAAATAATTATTCTAAAAATATATCTCGAAAATTTTAATAAGATGGGATTGGATAGCGAAACCCACGCTAACATTACAAATAGAGAACGGCATAATATGAAGAAAATCCATTCTTCTCCACCAAGCAGCAAAAAACTTCGACTTGCGCGTCATGCTTTTCATATCACATATCTCGCAAAAGTTTTCTGTGCACTATAGCCGACGCCGCACTGCGTCGAAATTTTTTTAACCTTACCTATATACTTGGCCGTCATCTATATACCCTCTATACAAAAGCTATAGAACTCAGAGTAAATCACTTCCTATACGCAAAATAAGCCATCGAGTTAAACATAAGAGCCCGGCGACGTCACAAAAATGTATTATAAGCGTTAGCCGTGTAATTAGGTTGTCGCAGTCCCGTCGCAAAAATTCAATCCCACTCTACGCTGCGAAATTAAAATGCAGAAGATTGCCACTTTCGATACACGGGCGCGTTACCCTGACACTCCGTAAAAACATCATTAACAAGTTCCTGGCGCGCACTCTATCCTTCTCGCGCCCGCGTCGACGATTCACGGTCGAATCCGCTTCGCTTTTTCATCATCTTAGCGCGCAGCAGCTCTTTTAACCCCTCTTCTTCGTCCTTCTTTAACTGGTCGTTTTTACGCTGCTCTGCAGTTGCAGAGTTCGCGAGGTGATCGATATCAAGGATCTCGCGGATATAAGCGGCAATTAAGCGTGGATATATATATATATAGGTGGAGAAAAAGACTGTGGGTCTTTACGGGCTGACGGAGTGGAAAAATGTCTGGTCGAACGGCGCTGATGGAAAATTTTCGTTTCGTGTTTTTTGATGCAGAAATTACTTGATTTTTTTTCTGCCCCGCGTCGCTGGAGGGCCTGTCTTGAGAATTGACGTAGACTGTCGTTTTGAAGGTTTATATATGAGCACGGATACTAAATAAAAAAGCTTTAATCTGAGCGCGGATGTTTAAATTAGAAAATATGCAGACGTTATAAACTTCTTTAATAATTATATCAACCTTTAAGTTGTTACTTTATCTAATAGACATGTTTCTTTTTGTTATAGGTAAGTTGAACTTCTTTCTTGTCTACGCGTCGTTAAATAAAGCAAAAAGGGGAATGCTGGTAAGTTGTTAGTCTTGACTCACATCTAAGAAAAAACTTAAAACCTAAGCAACGTCAATTTACTGTAGCTATTATCATCGAAAAAACCCAGTGGAAAAGGAAATGACGCACTTCTCACGAAATTCCAAAAAATACTCTAATCCAACAACCATGATGCAATATATTACCCAGATCTTCCTATCTCAAGTCAAAATTAAATCATCAAACACCTTCAATTAACCTCTCCCCCAAATTTACCCAACATCTCCAAAAAAACGAAAACAAAATTACACCTCACCCCTCCACCGCTCTCCAAACACTCCTAAAAATGCTCGCAACCGCGTCTCTACCTCAGCGCGCGGAAAAGAGAAGCGCGCGCCGTGTGCAGTAGCAGCACGCGCGCATGGAAGGGATTCTGGGAACGCGGACCAGCGACACGTCTTCATTAGCCTTTCATGAATGCCACAGCCTGCCCCCTCCTCCTCCCACCTTCCCCTTTAGCCACACACGTGATACATATACCATAGAGCGAGGATCGCGCTAGTGTGTGCCGTCGTCGTCGTCGTCGTGTCTACTTGTCGCATCCGTCCTCGTGCCTCGGTGGTCCCTTCCATATCTCGCCTGCTTACCGATGCCACTCGCGCTCGCTCTCGAGTTGCTCTCTCTCTCTCTCTCTCTCTCTCCGCGTGCGCACGGGGAGAGTAGAGAGGCGCTCGTGATGCACTCCTGTTACGTGCGGCTATGTGTGTGCAAGCGTGTGTGTGTGCAGATGAGGGATATCTGTGTGTTGGACCGTGAGTTTTGACTTATGCGGCTAGTTATGACGCGTAAGCTCGAGTTGGATGTATAGATGGAGAAGGAGAGATAGAGATGAAGAGAGAGTGCGTAGACTTTTCAGTTTGAATAGAGGCGATTGTTTCGGGGGTTGCGGATAAGGTTTATTTGGCGTGCGTTGCATAATGTCATAATTTCGTTTAATAATCAATGTTAGCTGTCGCAGATTGACATGTTTACGATCAATTGCTAATTCATTTAAACTTTTCATCCTCTTACATAACTCAACAAAAACAATAAAGTACTCATAATCATCCATTCATATCCTACGCACAACACTACCTCGTCATCACCGACGTTAACGTCAGCACCAAATTAGCCCTCCCGTCATTAACAAGCCTCCTAAGACCTCTTACACTTCTCGACTCACATTTTTCGCGCTGATAGCGTGTACAGCACTCTTGAACTGCTTGCATTCTCGCTGCTCGCGCTCGGTGACAAGCCACATCGGCGCGCGAGCGCGTGTGCGTGCATCTCCGATCGTGAGACACTCGCCCGCAGCTGCCCGGGGAACTCGGTGGCTCGCGCGCCATTTGTATGTCGTTTGTATGGGGGAGCCGAGAGAGCTCACTGCTATGCTCGCGTTCGCTCGTTGTAATTGCCGATATATACTGGCTGAACGACGAGGACGACGACGAGGCTCTCGATTGGAATTACATACTCGCGCGTTTTTCCTTCGGCGAATTGAAATTTGCGTTGGATTGTTCGTTTTGTGGGATATTGGATGGTGGTTGTACACGAGAGCTGCTGCATTGTGAGGTGAGCTGCGCGCGTGTTGAGAGAGGAGTTATTGAGTTGGTTAAGAAAAAAGGATAGGTTTCTTGTAGCGAGGTATGGTAGTGGGACTGTGAAGTTTTAAATGCTTGAGGCACGGAGATTTTTATGAGAGTTTGAATGCTCATGAGTTTTGAGTTTATTTATGGTGTTCCTATCTGGAGGTCAAGTAATAGTTAAAATTTTTCTATCTGCAAATTATGATATATTTATGAAAATCAATACATTTAAAAAAGTTAAGAAAAGTTTCTGTAAAATAGAGTTTTATATATTATTTTACCATTCTTATCACCACAAAAGAATGAGAAATCATATGAGCTATAGTGGTAGACAAAGCAAAATATTTACTAATTTTGATGTCAAAGATGCAAAAATGATTTACAAAAAGAATCCACATCTTTTATATAAAAAATTTTGCCTTTATAGAAAACGAACTTTTGTAGGTTAAAGTACTCACAAAATTGGACCACCATCTGAGTCCTGATGAAATTAAGTTTTTAGTTTTTATATTTTATTTTATTTTGACCTAGATTTCAAAAATGATTTCTACTTTAAACGTCAGTAATTTTATCAAGAGTTTTATCAAGTAAGAAAATAAAACTAGTTTGTTGTTCAAATGTAATTTACTTTATCTTTAAAATTATTGATGTAAGAAATAAAATGTTTTTTTTTTAATAAATACTAAAAATTCTCATAACTCAAGTTTATCAAACCTTTATAACAAAATACTATATTAACTTTTATCCATAGGGCCTAGACATCGGTAATTTGAAAATGCTTTCGAAACCAACGCAAATTTTACATTAACCAGTATTCGACAAAAGTACGAAATGCTGTATTCTTCGTTTGCTATTCAAAATGTACCAGTCTTTGTTAAGAACAACACTACAGTGTAATCCTTAGAAACAAAGTAAACGATGATATTTCATTATCACGACTCGAGCGTAAACAATAAAACGACAAAATCCTACCCAAGACACCTACGCTCGACAACAACCCAACAAAGCACTCAACAATTAATACACCCACCTCTCGCATTCCAGCAATCTTCTCTCACGAAAAAAAATTCGCACGTACACTCGGTCGCCTGTTTATTTATGCTCTCCCCCTCTCGCTCCGTGCGGTATCTTGCTCGCGATCCCGTGGGATCATTTCTGACGCAGGGAGAGAGCCAGAGAGCGAGCTCCGGTCACTGCTACCGCAGCTTGGCGCGACCCACGATTTATACGATCCCCGATAAGAGGCGGGGCTCTCTCTCTCTCACTCTCTCCCTCTCTCTCGCTCGTTGGTTCGCTCGCGATAAGCGGAACATCCGGCTTCGAATGTCGCCGGGCGCGCTACACCAGCACACTTGCATTCTGCGAACGCGGAAAATTTCATATCGCGGCTCGATGTCGCGCGCGGGGCTCGCATTATGATTCGTCGGACGTCGGGTTATCTCATAAATAAATAATAAGCGTATAACGGGAGCGGAGAGGCATGCGCGCGCGCTACAGAGATTCCGCAGAGTTTGATCGGCAAGGCTACGGGTTTTACGGTTAAGGATCGGGTCGCTCTGCGCGATGCTTGCTTGATGCTTTCTAGGTGGAGAGCGAGCGATTAATGGGCCGATTGTGGCATTGGGAGTTTGTTTGGCTTTTTGCGCGCTGGTTAATTATGAATGAGCTTTTCGAGGAATGAAAAAGTCGAGACAAAGGAGAGCTAGGGGAATTGGGATGTTGTTGATTTCAGATTTGAAGATGAGTGGTTATACGTCACGCTTGGTTATAAACATTGCGTTACGTAAAACTGAACATTAAGTTTACAACAAGCGTATTCTAGCAAAACCAACTCCCTAAAGGGTCGCGAGCTTGCGCAATTAACTCATAAATTCCGTCCCTCTCTCCTCCGGTCGGCGGAATCCCGCGGTGCCCGTCTTACGGCGCATTCTAGGGGTCGCGTAAAAGAACGCTCCCGGTGATATCTGGTCTGGCTCTTTTTTCTTTTTCGCCTCGCCGCTTGCTGTACTCGGCCGTTTAATGTCCGCTCTTCGAGGCGCTCGGCGCGTATTCCTCCTAAATCATCGAGGCCGACGCATACCTTGCGCGTGCGCGCGTGGTTCATCAGCGGAGCTGGCCGGGATGAGAAGAAGAATTAAAAAAAACTGGAGTGCGGTGATATTAACGCGAACGAGCGTGTCAGCTGCTGCCGGTACCGGGATATATGGGCTTAGCGAGGAAGCTTTAATAGCGATGAGGGATAGTTGAGGTGTATGGGTGAGCGGTGTAAAAGGACTTGCGGGTCGTTTTGAGGAATTTGAAACTGGAGGTGCTTGTGGGGAACAATATTTTTACAAACAAGTTTGAAGATCCGAAATGAGAAATGTTCTTTTAGTTTGTAAAAGAGTAAGGTTGTAATTAGCGAGTTACTTCAACCGTTTCAGCCGGCGGGAAGTCAAAAGATGGAAATAGTTGTATAGTCCCGAAGTTCAAATTCTTTCCGAACTGTAAATATGCACAGCTATGCTAGCTTACACAGGCGCACCACTGCCCCAGACTGGCAGGCATACATTATGTACCCTACTAATTTTCTCGTACTTCACAGCGCACAATCCATATTTAACCGCGCGCTCTCTGAACAAATCCAGCGACGTGGATATCCCCGCGTCGTTTCAAGCCAAAGAAGCGAACTATGCGCGCTCGTGGAGCGCACATACACATGCGCGCACTACGCGTAACGGTTCAAACGTGGCACTCGATCGGAGACGTCAACGGCGACGGCATCCTCCTATAAGAAAATTGGAGGGAGAGAGACGAGGGAATATGGAGAGAGAGAAAGAAAAAAAAGGACAGCGAGCGTAGGTTATGTGTCTGGCGCGGGAAGGCGCGGGAAAGTCGCTGTATGAGAATGGCGCACACGCGCGGACGTTTAACAATGTGTAACCGCGCAGTTAAATTCTTGTTCATTATTTTTCTGCCCGTCGCCGTTATGCGCTGCCGTCTACTTCTGCGTCTCTCGCGTGTGTGCCGTCGGGTCTTTTTTATCGTTTTTTTTTTTTATTTAAGTCGTATCGTCTCCGTGTTTATATTAGCCGCCGTCTTTCCCTTCATTAACCCTCTTTAGAGAGGCTTCGGAATTGTGTGCGTGTGTCTGTGTAATTATCACACAATGATAAAAGTGCCGCGATGCACAAAGCGTCGTAAATTATAAGCGTGAATTTTTTCCGGGTTCGCCTGAAAAATTATGAAAACCGGTGCGAGTGATGCGTGCCTTTTTTATGACGAAAACAGAACAATATTAACGGGGATTTATTTTGGATAGTTAATTTTTTGTTTTATGAATCGGCTTGATAGTAATATGAAAATGCTTATGCACTCACTGTAAAAAATGTTTTGGTTCCACTTTGCTCAAGATTACTATAAAATTTTTAAATTTTGATTAAAATCATATATAAAGAAGTTGTTTTTGACTCAATTTTGTAGAAGCTGTTATTATTATGTTTATGATTACCTCACAAATTTAATTTTTAACTATAAAATTCTCCAAGAATTTCTTTTAACTAATTAATTTTTGTTTTATGTATTTGTTTGTTGGTAACATGGAAATGTTTATATATTTACTGAATAAACAGTTCCATTTGTTTTTTATACAAGGTGATGTTCTTCTTGTTGTCGAGATATAAGAATCCATTCTTTAAATGAAGAACAACATCCCGTTGAATTAAAATTGAAGATTAAATTAAAAAATTGATTAGCGTGTCTTTTTCTTGCATTTTCAAATTTAAGATATTTATAAAAAATTTAATAATTTTTAGTAGATTTTGACATACACATATATAACTATAATAAATCGTACTTACTCTTATAAAACTCAAATGCATCAGTGAGAAAAAACATTCAATTTCCTACCCAGAAACAAGTTCCCTCTTCCCCATCCCACTTCCCATTTCCGCATTGACTCTCCAAAAACGCCACTCTCACTCAAAAATTAGACTCCAGAAGGGAACGAGAGCAAGGGAAAAGAGAGAGCCTCTCTCGTCCCCAGCGCGCGCTCGCGCGGTACTCGCAATGTTTCCGGTTACCGGTAAACGGCCGTTAGAAGTTTAACGGTCGATCCTAGTAACCGAGACCTCCGCTCGCGAGACCCGGAGAGATAGAGAGAGAGAGAGAAAGAGAGAACCCGCGCTGACCCGACCCTCTCGCGTGCGCGGCTACGTATAACTTTGTAATGACGTCGGAGTGGAGCGCGCGGCAGCAGGCTAATTGAGAGCTCGTCGCGCGCTTTTCCTGAATTATTCACCGCTTGCTCGCGCATAAATTACGGAAGAGGTCGAGAGCACTTTTTTGAGGGACAGTGTAAATTGGCTGTTGAGGATGTGGGTGGAGGTTCACTAAATTTTGCCGTAAGTTGGACGGATTTTTGGGATGGGGAAATTTTTGATGTTGCGTGGGTAAGGCTTTGATTGTTTTGTGAGATGCAAATATTTAAAGAGATTAGGGAAGATTGCTTCTAGATTTGAGAAATCAGTATCAGGTGAATTTTGTAATTGGTCCATAAAAAATACAAAAACGTATGTGGAAAAGTTATAAATTGCATGAAAGACGCAGATAACTGGTAATTTTGAGCTTATTAAACACGGCCATTTCGCAGATATAAATTAATCGGAACTTTTTATTTCCAAATTCACGCAATATAAAGTTCGTAATATACGACGCAACTTGAATTATTGCTAATGGGTAAGAAACCGCACTTTTTCATCTCTTAATCAGTAAATCTGAGTCACATCCAAAGAAAGCGATAAAGAGATAATGGTTATTAAAGTTCTCACTGCTAAGGCGACGTCCAAAGTTGCAGGAATAATCTATTAAGAAAGTTTTCAGCGTAATCTTATATATGGCGAGGGAAGAGGTTTCAATTAACCTAATTCTCGTACTCGATTAGCTGGGAGAGGGGGGAGAAAGATTTCGGTCTCAGAATATTTCTGGCCAATTTCTGAAATATATAATCTGCTTTTAGTGGGATGCTCGCTCTCCGATAAAACTGGTAATTGCATAAGGGCTAGGATTTGAGCTCTATTTCGGAGTAACGGGATTAAAAAATGAGGCTAATCGAAGGCTCTCATTATAGGCCTCGTAATTTCGCTGAACATTTTACATGTCAGCTATTTTTCAACTTTTCGACGTCCATTCGTTTTTAAGTCTCAATATAAGCTTTATCGCTCATTTTCCTGACTATGCCAAGATTCGCCTTTGAAAATAACTCAATCTGATTACATTAATAGCTTGGTGTATGACAGATCTATTACTTAGACGTTTAAGGTAAACTTGTTCCTGAAATCATGCGAAAATTTTTTTTTATCATACTACTGCACCTAATAATTATCCTCTCCCTCAATGTTTCAGACATCTACATAAATAAGCTCATATTACATCCCATACAAGGTCAAACTATTTAAATCTCCAAAAATTTATTCACCACCATACCCAATCAAATATAAAACATTCCTTCATTCTCACCCAAATTCCATCCAGCCTCCCACACTCTTCCTCTCTACGAATAAAGTTCTAACTTCCAGCCGCTAAAAAAGCTCGCGCGCGTCGCGCAATCATCTCTCTATTTCTCTTGCGGTATTTAAGCAACGCGTGCGCACGATTAGAAAGGGTTTGCCGCTCGGCGTAGCGCAAAATCACAGCTGCGCACGTGGATGCGCAACGCGCTTGTGTGTACATACCTACAATGTATACTCGCGACGCGCAATCCCATAACAGTCGGCACTCACGGCGTATTGTCGTTACAATAGCCACTGCGTCTGCCTCCCTTTCTGACCTCCTGCTGCGAGTTCCCACGTAGTCGATGCGTTTGCATCGCGGATGCTTTGATCCAGGATTTGCGTAAATTGGTGGGAGTTGAAGTCTGCTTCGGCAATAGATATTGGAGAACGCTTTTCAAGGAATGCTTCATGTAGATGTCTGGCGCTGGGGGAGATTCAGGCATAAAGCAATTCGAAGCCTTGACCGTGCGCGGCGTGCCACCTCAAAGGCTTGCGGGCTAGGTCAGCGGTAAACGTTATGGCTAATCGACGCGAACGATGGGAGTATACTTGAGATTCGAATCTTTCGAGCGGCTTTTTGAAGAAGAGCTTTTCTTGATTATATATGAAATTCGCTGGCTTTTGAAGCTCGGTAGTCGAGTATTTATTCAGTTACTTTGATTGTGGGATTAGGGCTAGACTTACAGATATCTGAATTATCAACTTGTTATTGCTTCTAAGTTTATGAAACTCTTAAAGTAATCGCTTGATAAGAATTACGATATTGTCAGTGCTCCGTCGTTAAAGTAACTGTACAAAGCTCGCCGACAATGAGACGAGAAAAAATCGTTATGTCCAAGTCGTTGAACGTTTTTGCAGTTAAATCTTCTTTACAAGAGATAAAACATTAGATATCCCCTTTTCAGAAATACTTCATATATATTAAGAATACAGAAAGGTAATCATCCTTTTCATAAAAGAAAATCAATAAAACAATCATTTCCCGGGTTCACGTATACCATCCAATCTCGCAATGATTTAATATTTTCTCTCAACGATTACCATCAAGCTGATAATTTCCAGCACACCAAGGCGATCGGCATCACTGCACCGATTTTCCCCAGCTGATGGGATTTGCGAGTGAAGGGAAGCTCGCCCCGGCGCATAATGGCTTAATAATATTTATCGAGCCGCACTGCCCGCGCCGCTACCTGTCCTGTCAATTACGCGCCGATCGCTCTTGGGGGAATCCCCTGCTTTTCTATCGCGCGAGAGGCCTGGAGAAAAGGCGCGAGAATTATCGCCACGGGTTGGCTTGTTGAGGATCGCCGAGGAGAGAGGCTAACGGTTTTGAAGGTTAGATGGTGTGGATATTTAGGTCTTTGGGATCGCTGGGTAAGATGAGTTTGAAGGGCTTGTTAAATAATGTATGGCTCTAATTTTTATTATTGAAGATTTTTTAAATAAAAATTTGTTTGTTATTTTAAATTATACTTAAATAAATAATTAAGTTTAGAATAATAGCGTTTTGCGCTACATTTCCAACTCGTTCGCCGACTTTTCTAGGTCATCCTCAGCGGAATTTCCGGCGAAACTGTACCCTGCCATCCTATCATTCCACTAACCGCAGCATTAAACATTCGTTTCCCGAGTCCGAAAACTCGTCCAACCCAAAAGCGCCGAGCTCTCCTTTGTATTACTCACAATAAAAAAGCCAAGTGTCCGCTTAAGGAATATTGCTCTCTTTGAACGCCCGCGCGCCGATCGGGGGAAAACCGGCGTAAAGGCATCTCCTTCAGCCCGATTCATCACTACCATCCACCCCACCTCTCGTTTCAATTCCAGAGCGAGGCCATACGGTCCTTCCCCTTATCTCTCCTCCATATTCCTCGTGGCGAATTGCGCCGGCCCTCTACAAATTGCCGAGTGTCGTGGGGGCCGCTGCAGGAGGTGTCGCACGACGACGACGACGCCGACGGCTCTTCGTCTCTGTCAACTTGTTAGAGGCCTTCGCCGCGCGGCGACGGCAAATTTATACCCCGATATGCCGAGCGGCGCCGAGTCAGCCGCTCTTGTGTCCCCCTTTTCGAGGCCGACACGCGCGCGCCCGCGGACGAGAGCTGGCCCCCATTGTTTGAGGGCGACTCGTGGTTCCTGTTTTGGCGGAGTGGCTGGGCTTTCTTTTTAGGCGACGTGCTGGCAGGTGAAGCATGCGGGCGGAGAAGGAAGCGGCGGAATATCCGAGATTTTGGCCTTTTTTCCGATGGCGATCTGTCGGGAGATGGGAGCCGGTGATGGATTGATTGACTGGAGAGTTTTTGCTTAATCAGAGTGGGTTTTAAGATGACATTTTATATTCAGATGTAATTAGT
>JAPYZB010000972.1:0-16511 GCA_030522745.1 Eupelmus kiefferi | reverse complement strand
GGGAGAGCATCGCGCAGCGACCGCCGCCGGATAAAACTGTGCCGCAGAGAGCCGGAGCGCCGTTGCGGCGATTTTGTGAATTCGCCCGGCGCGCTTCTTCGCGTGTAAATCTTCGGATCTGCGCCGACGACTGTGGGTAAAGAGAGAAAGAGAGTAGCTAGCGGGCATTAACATTGAAAATTATTCTTTGTCTGAGGATTTAAAAGTTTTTGTTTTTTTTTTATACTTTGAGGGATGACCTAAAATTGGGACGGTGCGAATTTTGTAGATAATTTTTTAACACACTAGGATACAATAATAAATCAAACTGAAAATTGGTAACAAATTTAGAATGCAACTGTTTACAAGAAAGATTACACGCAAGATTTTTTTGACATTTTATTAAATAATAAATAAAATGTAAGAGTGAAACAAATTTAAAATGCTACTATATACGAGAACCATTGCATGCAACAACTAAAAAATGATCGCTCATCTTTTCGAGGAACTAGACAAGAGACTTCCTGTGAATGCTGTCGAGCTGTAAAAAATCGCAAATCTTCGCCTTCTTTGCATGAGTCTCCTTTTATTTTTGGAGCAAGACCAAGTGTAATGAAAACAATACAACCAATCGTGGGCTTAGGAGTTAATTTTCTTTTCGTGCTATGAATTTAGAACCTTAAAAATTATTATGATTAGTAAATCGTAGAATATAATTATTCTCTCAAGAAAATGGACAATGTTATAGGCACACAGTTTGTATAAACTCCTAAATTTATAGCTTCAAATAAACTTTACTTGTCACACGTCATACTGCGAAAAATGAAGTCATCCACTCACCGAAACCATTAAACCACGCACGCAAGAGAATTCCGCGTACTTACCCGAAGGCCAAAACTCTCGTCAATAAGACAAAAAAAAACTACATCCCAACCTTTCTCCCTCCATCTTTCCCTCAAATATCGAATCCCGACAATAATTCTAATTATACGGCAAGCTCCGGGCGCAGAAATTCAGGTGAAACTCGCTCCATAAGAACATGAATTATTCGCCGAGGGAACTGCGTAACTTCCAGTCAAGTTCGTCCTCTTCCTCGATCGCGAGCCGCGCTCAACTTGACTGTCTCTTCGAGCGCACGGGATGGAGCTGCTATGGAACATCGATAGAAAGTCAATTTGCCGCGATTCGAAGTAAGTCACGCGCGCGCGACGCTCATCTGTGAGCTTCCGGATAAGTCTTCCGGCCGTTCTTCGAAGCTCTTGCGCTGCTCGGCGCGGAGTTTGTTGCGCTGATGGACGTACCGCTGCTCTTGGAGATTGGTATTTGCAAAGAGTGGAAATCAGTAGTGATATTTTTTTTATTGCGACGGAGGCATTCTGTTTGAGCTCCGAATACGGAAATTTTATAGTGCTTTTTTATCCTTTTTATTTCTTTAAGATTTTGTATTATACAATTTATTAATTAATTCATTCATTGATAATTTTTAAATGAAAAATATATTTGTATAATGAACTGAATCGGCAGTAATCAAGCACACAGTTAAAATGCAAAATAGTTTTTAGATATCTTTTGTACTTATTATTATATTCTTGAAATCCTATTATAAATTCTAATTTAAAATGTTATTTATAGGTCTGAGCATCTTTTACTTAATAGTAAATGTATGAGTGTTATAATTTTTTTCTTTGTTTTTAGCCCCACCTAAAAGTGTAAAAAGCCACGCGCTCATTTTCAGGATATTTTGCTTGTTCTTGAATCCGCTTACGGTCGCGTTGCAGATTCTTAATAATTACTTGGCTAATGCCTGCTACCTCGACGCAGTTACACAAACAAGAAGGAACGACATCGTTAGCCCTTGTGCATTTCCTTTTTATATCCTCAAGCTCTGTATTACCAACGTCTTCTAATATATATTTTTTTTCGTTATAATACGTTTTCATTTGCAATGAAAAATATTCAAGTCGACAAGGCATGCAAAAATATTATAGTATGAAAGAATTAAGGTAACTTAACAATGGTTTATGATCAAGTACTCTTTTTTAACATTAAAGAAAAATGCAAGGCATTAATAAATTTTAATCAAACGAAAAATTAGTAAAAATTATCTAAAAATATTATTCTAAAATAAGTAAGCAAAAACATTGTTGCTTGATTATGAATAAACACTTGGAGCTTATCATAACTAAAAATGTTTTAAATTTATGTAAGTAATGAAATCATCTCTTAATTGTCGAGTTCATTTTACTGTTCGTATCACCGTTAGTGAATATATTTATTCGTTAGGGATTAACTTCACCTTTTACAAATTCAAATTATTCCGCCACTTATAATGGACCACGAGTATATCTTATAAATAAATGAAATATGAATAAGGAAGAAAATGCAAAATACAAAAAATAAATTAAAGTGAGTAAGAACTGTATTTTTTGTATACAAACGTCCTTATTTCTAAATACATTATGCATAGTCTCATCTCCAGTCTGTGTATATTTTGCACAAATATGACTAGGTATTTCTTAAAAACCAACTGTACATTAGTTCTTCATCGCTGTTTTTTTATTCTGTACAATAATTACAATACGAATATTCGATCGTCCTTAATTCGATGAAATTTGAGCTCTTTGAACAGGGATACTTTCACTTACAATCCATAGCCTGGTTGTTGTTACTGTGGTTGGAATCCGGGGATACTTATCTGTGGTTGGTATTCAGGGTTAATGGGTTGCTGTTGGTTTGGGTATTCAGGCTGCACTGGTGGGTAATTGTTGTTACCGCCAGGCGAGTAGGAAGTGCTATCGATGTTGAAAGTGGCAAGAGCTTCGTCGATCCATTGACGTCCTTTGGCTACATCAGCGTAGACGCCAGGTACATTGTTCGTACCACAACCGATTCCCCAAGCAACGATACCGGCTTGTGTGTAGCGGCTGGGGTCATGAGGCAATGGGCAGACAAGAGGACTGCCACCGTCACCCTGTAATAGTATAATTTTTCGAATATGAATTCATTAATCAGACAATATTTTAGATTTCTTTTGTCATAAATTTTTAGATTCCGAGTGGAAAACTATTTTATTTTATTTTAAGAAAGTATAGACAGCTTCATAAATTTGACACTAATTATTTATAACACTATTTAAAAATAAACTTTTAAATTAATACTTATTCAATGACTGTAAATTCATAGCATTTATCGAAATTCTATTGGGTAAAATTTATGCTAAACTGATGTTATTATTACCGTGCAAGTATCAACACCATCAACACCACCAGCGCACATGAACGAATCATGAAGCTTGAAGTACTTTCCGAGACGAGTTTGACGAAGAGAATCTTGACATTGGTTATGAGGAACGGTGGGGAGCTCAACAGCCTTAAGGATGACTTGATAGTGTCCGGCTTCACCTAAAAAAATCACATGTTAATTTCTAGCTCCGATATTAGCCGTGTATTTCTCAAAAAAGAGATTTCATTGTTCTTACCGAATTGACTCTTTCCCCATCCTGTGGCGAAGCAGCTGCTGTGATCGAAGTATTCGTTCGCTTCAGGAAGGCAGATAACTTCAACATTATCAGCAAGATCGACGGGATCATGAAGGACAAGTAAAGCGTAGTCATTGTAGAGGATGTTGTTTTTGTATCCAGGGTGAGTGGTTACGATGGATACTGAACGATCTTGGTGTGGCAGAGGCTCATCAACGGTTTGCGTGTCCCATTCACCGGCACGGATCGAAAGCTGAGATGCTGATTTTCTTTAAAAGCAAGAAGATATGTTATTTATTTATATATTTAAATCTAAAACTAATAATAAATCACAAATGTTCAAAGCTTAGTTATTTGAACATTAAATTGAACGATAGAATTTAAACTTTGGTTATCAACGAAAGTGACTTTTAAAAAAAAGTATTTACCCATATACACAATGAGCAGCAGTCAAAACAACTCTTCTGTGAATCAAAGAACCACCACAGGCATAAACTTTAACATGATTTCCTTTAACAACATCATCCCTCAAGACAGCAACCATCCAAGGGAATTCAGCAAAGTTAGCTTCATTATTGAAGTTTCCAGTGATCCTAAAGCCAATACCATTGGGGTTACGGTAACCACAGCCCCGGTCAACGTGTTTGTTGCCGATGATACCGCCTTCGTGACCACCTGGGTTTCCGCCTGGGTTTCCACCTGGGTTTCCACCTGGGTTTCCACCTGGGTTTCCACCTGGGTTTCCGCCTGGGTTTCCGCCTGGGTTTCCGCCTGGGTTTCCGCCTGGGTTTCCACCTGGGTTTCCGCCTGGGTTTCCACCTGGGTTTCCACCTGGGTTTCCACCTGGGTGTCCACCCTCTGTGTCATGACCAGGAAGTAATTCCGGAGGAAGACAACAGACAGACAAGTAGTGTTCGCATGGACGTCTTGCTCTAAAATTTAATTTCAAAAATTAAAAAATATTATAATTTTTAAGTATTAATAATTTATATTTTTCCTTATTATAATTTTACATTATTAAAATAGTAATTAAAACAAATTCTTATTCATAAAAATATTTTAACTTAAAATATTTCACACCTTAAGTTAAAATTAATTATATCGAATAAATTCAAATGAATTAACAAAAACATAAATTTTGAAAACTTACGATGCAGGATTATCAGCAGTACCGACTAATCCGACTCTGATATCGATGATACCTTCTCCATCATCATTCATGGTACCATTGTAATTGCACTGGTAGTAAGGGACACACTCGCAAACTGCATTTTCTTCTTCAACACTCCTCTTAGATCTACTATTGTAGTAAGGGTTTGAGTCACCGAAAACTAGCTTGACAAGTGAATCGTAGTCACTCGGCACGTTGTAAGCGACGCTGATGCCGACAAGCAGCAGCGCTACAAAGACTGTCTTCATCATCCTCTTATTTCAGGAGCTGAAATAATAAATAAATACATTAACAATCTTAAATTAATTTTTCAAAAATTATAAAATATGATTTAATTTTGCAATAAACTTTTCATTTTTTAAACGCTTAGTAATAATTATTATTGTAGACATATAATTGGTTGTAGTCTACCGCAGACTCGGAGAAAAACATCTGAACAATCTTATCCATTGAGTAGTACACCTGTCTATATGTACAAGTCGATGACTCAGAGAATATTGCATAAGAGTTAAAAGACACAGAAGTCTAGCTTGAAGGATTGAACCTGGCATTGATGGAATGTGCGTAAACATAATAACAGCTGAGTAAGTAAATTACGTCATTCAAGATCAATATGGAAAAAGTACCAAAATTTTCTTTCTCCTGCTGTTTAATCGTTTACATTTGATTACAAATACATCAATATTCAATTTTGTATTTGTGTCTAGCCGGCTTGAAAATTAATGTTTACACAGATGTTCTGATTTTACGTTTTAGGATGCATTGATTTAACCTTGATTGATTATTCATTCAGCAAATACGTATTATCAGTTAAAATTTTGAAATATCAGAAGGAAATTTTTTTACCAATAAGCGATTAAATGAATTTATTTTTTAAAGTAATTCTGAACAGTATAATTTTTGCATGAATTTTGATTATGTACAAGGTAATTATATGTTTATTACAAATTTTACTAATATTTACATTAATTTTTTAAGATCCTGCATAAAATCACCGAACACATTCTCACATAAACAACTCGCACATAAACATAGTCATATTCTTGTATGTATTCACTTACATGTGTGTTTATATATGCACTTATTATAATGTATAAAATATTATAAGGACATCATTAAAAATTATTTATACGCATATTTTCTAAAAACATTGAAAAACTCTCATATTAAAAAGTTTATAATAACTATAATAGTACAATTAATAATCATCATTTTGTTATTTGAGAATATTAGTTAAGCAGATTTATTTTTATAATAAGTAAGCTAACAATATTCGCCTTGAACAAAATAAGCTAAAGCTAATTATAGAAAAATTAAATAAACTCCAACAAAGTTAGAAAATATGTTTTAATTCTTTATAATTCTTTATAATTATTTAGTACATTTTTATTAATAATAAATTTTAGTAAGAAATTATAATATTAAATCAAAATTATTAGAACATCTCATTTTGATGGTATTTACCTCATCAGACGCACATTTTTCTAAGCACGCTAACTTAAGGTCATTAGCCGATAAAAAAAACAATAACAATTCTCAACACAAGTTTCACATATCGAACAATCGAAAGTCGAACAATCGAAAAAGAAAGCACATGCACAGGCAGACGCACACGCGTATATAACAGGTTCGTTGTACTTACCAGGTACGCGCGAAAATGGTACCTCCTTACGCGGGCAAAGCCAAGTAGTGATTAGCGCGATCGGATCTCGCTCAGTGGGTTTATTAAGGCACATATGCGCCGCGCGTTTCACGCTGCCCCCTCTCTACTTATCCATTCGTGAATCGTACATTAGCTATAATACGCGGCACGAGGCGTGTACAAATACTCTGACGTCAGATGTAGCGCGCTCAGCGCACTCTTCCTAATTAGATATGGATTTTTCGTGAGGATTACTAGAGTAAAAATCCCCAGACGTTTTTTTGCCCTCTTTTTTTCAGTAATCTCGCACTTAATACTTTGCAACAGCGAAGAGCTTCAGGATATCTGTTTCACGAGCGTGCGAAAATTACGGCGAGCATGAATCACAGAGTTTTGCGAAGTATGAGAGAGAGAGAGAGAGACTCGCAAGGATATTTGAGCGGCCCTGGCACGATCTTCCAATATTTGACTAGTCAGGCAGAGCTTTTGATTTATACCGCCGTCCAATAAAATAGGGGATTTGTTTGTAGCCAGCTTCCGGTCATCTCAGACCTGGCTCTACGTGCATGGCTGTCTGCCTGTATGTGTGCATAACTAAAGCTTCTCTATAAGTCGACTATTCTCTTGTTCCCCTTTAAATTCTGTTACAGGGCTTTCTGTCCTTTAGCATAGCGTCTATCAGTAATTCTCTTTTATGTTAAGTCCAATTGTTAAAATAATTTAATTGTTAAATTAAATCTTTATAATAGGTAATATTTACTTTATAAAGTTTTAAATAAATTGAATATTTGATTTTTGAAATAAACCAATGCTAATGACTTATATTCGGGCAAGATTATTAAATTAAGAAAAGGTACTTTCGATACATTCGTGCTTATCTAATGACCTTCAAAGATAACAAGTTTAGGCCAGAAAATTCAAATTTACGTTTATAATTATTAAGTAGTACTATCATCTACGTAACTTTGCCGTGACAAAATTCCTATGTCAATGTTGACGTTTAATTATAATTAATAAATTAAATCAAAATGCTTTATTTATAACTTTTGATCTATATAAGTTATGAGAAATAATATTTAATTTCATTGATTAGCAATAGAAATTTGTCAATAGTCCTCTAAATAAATACATATAAATAAAAATCTAAATAAATATAAATATATAAGTAAACAAAATCGTACTGATTTGATATTTATATAAAACATAATTCTTTCAAATATTTCATTAGAATACTTATCATTTTAGATTTACAGTATTAAATATTTTTTTCATTTATACTAATTTTACAATTTGTTTTAGAAGTAAACATTAATATATTTCGATTCAATCGCTAATAAAAATAATAAATTCAATTCGTTTTATGAATGGCTTTTAAACTACATAGTAACTACTTTGTAAGCCACTGTACACTTATTTTAATATTAATGTATATTAATATATATATATATGTATATATATATATATATATATATATATTAATAAAATTAGTCAATTACGACTTATAAAAATTAATTAATATTTCTAAATACTAAAAACAAAATAATTTTTTCTTTGGCATTTTATTAAAAACAGGTTTTAAGAGGAAATATTCATTTTTTAAAATGATTCATAAACAAATGCTTCTTATTACATAAAAAATTTTCAATATGCATGTTTTCTGAATCGATACAGCGATAAAAATTATCTCTAATTTGGTTTTTAATTTAAAAGATGTAAAATACAAAAATTTCCAATGCAATTGCACTAGTTAAAATTTTTAAATTCTTACGTTTTGTAATAATTATGAAAATAATTAGCTTCTGATTATTATTTGTTCAGAGAAATTTACTTAATTCAATTAACTTAAAATAATTAAACATTAACTTAGGAATTTTTCTTATAGCTTAGAAGACTAATGCTAAGAAGTAATATTTTTCTATTTGAAAATACAAATTGTGAATCTTTTCATTTCATTATATTGTAAAAAAATTGTCAGTTGAAAAATTAGTTAATATTTAAACTTCAATGTTCAATGTATAGGCTGATATTTTGTAATAGTGTGCTTCTGTTTTGTAACTGATAAGTGAATTATTTCAATAGAGAGGATGAATAATTTTAAATAATAAGAAAAAACCTTCTAATTTCATATGGGGAAAATAGCGCAACTGCATATGTGCCAGTTTTAACGGATTTCCCGTAAATATCATATCTATTCAGACTGGTAAAATATTATTATAGACTTATCAGGGCCTCGATTATTTAACGCAGCAAATTAAACATGTGTAGATAGATTTAAATTAATTTCTACCAAAGTATATCTACTTAATTGGGTAACTTTTTAAAATTAAGCCTTAAAAAGCATATACAGATTTAATTCGTGTTTAATTGAGTTCAATTTCTAATTTAAGCAATATAGAAGATTTTGTGTACACCCATCCGCAAGTACTGTATTTCCTTATCTCTCTTTCGTTAGTTATCGAAAGTCACCCAAACCTTTTTCTCTAAATGCGCGTGTGAAACAATATGTAACCCCTTATCGCGATACTCTTTACCGACTTTACGACCGGGAAGAGGTCAGGTCGCGCGAATAACAGGAGTTGTAATCGAGTCGTTCAAAAGCGAGCTTGCATATTGTTTTGTTATGATCGCTTAAAGTCACAGAACTTTTGCTCTTAAAAATAAAAGTTCCTAATTATTTAATATTATTTTTATTGGGAAGCAGGGAATATTCATTTTTTTCAATTTAATTCATCATTTTGTGTGGAATTAAACGTGTATGGTATACACTATTATACAAGACATTATAAAAGTAACGGCTCTCCTTAGGTAAGATCTTTTTTAAAACGGTTAAGGTTATTTCTGAAATAACTTGTAACAAAGATTCCAATTGGATCATTATTTTGCCCTTGTGATAACCTTCAAAGTTATTTGAAGGTCATTGTTTTCAAAAAAGAAACTCCCGGGCGATCCCCTTAAAACTTACCTTTGTGACATTCTCTTTCAATCATAATAATAAAATACTTTAGATATAGATTATAACCATACTTTTTTATCACGATATTTTTTATTCCAAATTTTGAAAGTTTCTATACAGATATTTTATTACATTAAATACAAGTATTAATTAGGTATTAGTGTTATCAGTTCTACAATCTTTGTTTTAAAACTGGTATAGATAAAATTACTGTAAGTTAAAATTTTTTAGATAGTATTATTTGCTATCAAATCATAAATCTGTCCAATAATACGCGTGGGGCATTGAACCTATATTAACTTATAGTAACAAAAGAATTTTTAAATCAATTTAAACAAGTGTTACCATGAAAAAATATTGTAATCGAGGGCGTAAAGTAGACCTTTTCTACCAGAGTGTGCAGTTTGCATTATGAGTCGTAAACGAATGACTTTTTGTAGTCTCGGAGAAGTATAAAACGCCGTAGATTCTGCCTGAAATTTTGAATAAAACGCAAAAGATTTAACTAAACTTTTTTTATAGAATATTCATTAAAAAGTTATAAAGCTTATCTAAATTATAGTTTTATCAAATGTATGATATACAACCGAATATATTAAATGAAATTTAAATTCATATGAATTTGCTATATCATGATAATAAGAAAAATAATATTGGTTAACGTTTTATCTACGTGTCTCAATTCTTCAATAGTTAGGCAGATGTCGACCATGCTACGTGTGGTCACGATTTCATTAATACATATATACTTATTATTATGCAGAAAAAAATAAAATAAAATAAAATTGTGTTACGTGATTTTAATAGAAACTACTGTAAATGACGAATCTATCATTAATAATAAATTGAAATTATTTCTTTTTAGTCACGTATAATCCTAAAATGTTTTGCAAAAATAAAATTTTTAATGTTTTAAAATGCAGTAATTACAACATTTTATATTTTAGAGCTTCAGCTTCTTTAAAGAATTTTTTTATGTAATTAAATAATTGAACTAAATAATATTTACAATCTAAATTTAAATAAATCATAGGTATTTTTTTAGTTTATGAAATAAATTTTAAAGTTAGTTATATATTATTCTATATATTTTTCTAATAATAACATTGATACAACTCTTCAGATGGAGAAGAACATTAAACTTGAATTTTAAAATACAAATGATATAATTAATAAATTTTAATGTGTATTTTAGATTCTTTAATATTTTTTCTTGTTTTTATCAGACGTCGTTATTCACTAATTATTCTGTAAACAGTTTTAACTGTGAGAAGAGATACGTATTAAAGAGTATAATGTTTCAAGGTTGTATTTTTTGTATCAAAGTAAATAAATTTTTTAAATCATTTATTTAATAATATTTTATTATTTGCTTTCATAGAAGATTATGAAAACTAAGAAATTTAAATATCACCATTAAAAAAATTGGAATTCATAAAATAGTAAATTAAGTAAATAGTGTGTTAAGCAAAAATTTTACGACCATGTGATAGACACCCCTGCTTAAAGTCCCTGATAAAAACATGATTGCGTACGCTATTTTTTCAAATTGAGTGTTTAGAACGGAACTTAAATATGTGTTTCATAAACATAAATAAAACGAGATTCTTGGCAAATATGAATTTCGACAAGTGCACGTGTCAAAAATTTAGTTTGTCTACCATTTTTTTCTTATTTACTTGGTTTTAAAAATTATTTTTTAACTTACAAGTGCGGAAAAATCTTTAAACAGTTATAAATTTAAGTTGGTGTAGTCGTTTTAAGGATGCAGTTGGATACAAAAACGCTTTATGTTGAGTGAGATTTTGCTTGTACCCTGGCTTTTCTTTTTTCAAACTCTTTGATAGAGTTCTCAGAAGTAAATTTGTTCATGTCCTCGATCATAAACAAGTCTACTAAGAGCTACATGTAACTGTGAATTAGTCACAGCCAAAGTACAGAATCATCGAGCAGATTTCTGCGGTTACCTCACATGCAATATCTCGGTGACATCTCTTACTCTTAGATTAGATATTTTTTAATTATTTTTGAATGAATAATCTTAGAATATTCGCAGAATTAAGTTCAAGTTGGCAAGTTCTTTTGCCTTTCTTTATTCAATTTTTTTTCACCTTTACATAGATATTTGTAGAGAGGTGACGGCTCTGGTATTTCAATAAACTTCAGTTATAATTCCCTAATCAATTTCTACTTTACATATTTTTTATAAATTGTTGTTATATCTAGTTCCTTTAATAGTATAATGTTTCTTTATATATATTTATATATTATGTATGTCAAATAATATTCATTTTGGAAGTGATGGATCAGTTCATTTAAATAATTATTCTAATAGTGCTCTACTATAAAGTGCGTTAATGATGTCAAAATTATTTTAGATTATAGGACAATTATAGTTGATAATTTTGTCATTATCTAGATTTATTTATACAATCTCAAATATTTTTGATATCCTGATAGCGGGAAATGTAAATTGTACAAAAGGAATTATTCTTACATGTAATCTCCATAAATTATATATAATAGTAGTTTGCTTTCCTTATAATATAATACATTATTCAAAACATGTATACTATTATTTCTAAAAATGTAAATGAAAAATAATAAAATATAAATTTAAATAATTGAAATTAAAACCTTTGTACACATTATTTGTATAAAATAAGATTTGAATTTGAATTAAAGAAATATTTCTATTTAATTAATTATAGATTAAACAAAAATTATCCATAAATTCAAATAATATTATTAAAACTAAACAGTTTATTTTGTAGAATTTATAGAAAGATTTACGAGCAGCAAACAAAATTCGTTATTCCATTTCACAGTTTTAGCCCTTTTATAATATCAAATACTCGAATCGAAATATTATAAATCTCCAACATATTTCTTTTTAGAAATATTAAAAAAAAGCCACAATCAAATAGCTGAACTATCTGTGCGCACTCTAAAAAAGACAGCAAACAATCGAGTATTCATTTTCAAGTCTCGCACGGATGAAGGCACATGGGACCATGTGTGCTGGAACGGAGCCGGCAAATGAAAACTGTGCACACGCGTTAAAAAAAATCTGCCGAAAAAAGCCTCTTACTCCTTCGAGAAGAGCTCACCGGAGAGATACTTCGATTTCCGGGGCTCGCGAATCCGCCGATTGATTTCCGGTCTTAGGGCACGGGCATATACGTGAGTCACATGCGTATATAGGGTCGGTGGCGGGGGCGGTTACCCACGGCGACGCTTAACGAGCGTCTCGTACGCGCGCTACGTACCAAAACATCGGCCAATTACTAATGCCGCCACTGCTGGTGGTGAGGTCGTTTTAATTGAATTACCTTCACCCGCGCTCGCTCTGCTATTTAATGACATGCGATGGATTTTTGCGAAAGGCCGGGATTTAATGAATCGATTGGTAATGAAATTTCGAAGAGATATTGTGGCTTTAATGCCACTAGTAATGAAATCTTAGCAGATTAAAATTTTACTCACTGAGAAAATTTATGCGGAACAAAAGAGATTTATTTTGTTTTTAAAATTCTATTTATTTATCATGATTAAAAACATACGAAAATAATCTATTACAGGTCACTGAAAATCGATAAATTTTCAAAATAAACTTAAATGATGTCTTAAAATGATTATGCTTTTAAATTACCAATTTTAACCAAACTTTCGGATTTTGTTCTCTGTAAAAAATAGATATATCTGTATTTATTATTCTTTTTTGTGAATCGAATAACTAATACGTGAAAAGTATACTTCCAAAAAGAGATAAAAAATTAGCGGTCGAAAGAACCTAATATTTAATAAACATCTATCGAAATTAAAAATTATAAACAAAATTAATAGAACGTACGATTTAAAATTGCTAATTATTAAATGTTAATGACCTATTTAATAATCTTAAAACTTTACAGAGCAGCTCGAGCGGGCGAGCTCACCTTAGATTCTAGTATTATCTTGTCTTTTGACTCTACTCGAGCCAGCTCGGGTACATGCAGAAAAGTTATAACTTACTCGAGCGTGCTTTTGCACAGGTTTAGTAAATGTCTAAATGGTTAATAAGAGTGAAAAAATAATAAAATATTCGGTATTTCAACTGGAAAGGCCCATTTGAGAAACGGATAAGATATAGATAATTTTACTTTTTATGTAGATTAAGTCTTACTGATATTGGAAATGTAAAAATACAATATCTGTACTCTTTGACAGGAATTTTTCGTTGATACTGTAAAATAATGCAATTTGGAGTGCTAATGTTGACTAACAGGTTTTTCCACATTACATAATATACGCAAAAGGAGTTTTCCCATACTCGTCAATAAACTAAGTAATTATAATATTTCTGGAAGTTTTATTTTACGAGATAATTATATTTCTGTTTGCGATTCAAAACATTTATTTTTGTATTACTATAGGATGCCAAATTTGTTTTACTTACATCATTATAATAAATTTTATCATCTTTTCATATGTCATAAAGTTTTTATAAAATATTTGATAATACCTATATCTATAAGTTTCTTATTTTAAGAAATATCAGAGATTGCATAAGCTCTATGATTTCAATTTTTAATTACACGATTCAATACATCAACTTAATAGCTAATTTAATAGAAAAATAAGTATTATATAGATACTGAAATTAGCATAAAAATGAAATTATGTAATAATAAAATACAGTCACAAATGCTTTATTGAAAATAATATTCTTTAATTATAGTTAATCTGAATGTTTGTCAAGCAGTCAGATAATCATTAAGTATAATTATGATAGTATAAAAATAACACGAATGCAAACTTACAGAGTAGTTAGTAGTAAATGACTATCAGCAAAGTATAACGAACCACTTAGCACACAACACTGATTCAAATAATTGCACGGTTTTTCTCAGACGCTAAGTAGTAAGAAAAAGACTTTAATGACGAATGTCCCTGAATAGTTTTTGAAAACATTAGTCACGCTCTGTAGTCAGAGACAAAGTGAATTTCAAAAACACCTGGGAAGCTAATGAGATATATCGTAATGTTCTATTTTATAATCGTGATAGGTTATGAATTTCAAATAAATATAAAATGTTTTAATATGTACAAAGTCACAAGTTAAGGAAAAATTTTTTTTTAAAGACTATTTACAGAGATCGTGCACGAGGCATTAAAAAATTTTCATTTATGTAAGTATAACATTAAATTTTAAAAAGAACATATTTTTGTATAATATGTATAAGAAAATTTTTATAGATGAGACTTTTTAAGCAGAAGTTTGGTAACTGTAAGCAACGTAACTATATAAAATATGTATATCATTTATTAATTTATTATCATTAATTAATTTAATACTTTTACTACTTTTTGTGGTTCGAATAATATATTTTATTAGAATTATTAGAATTATAAAATTTTAAAATATAACAAACCTATTTTTTTTACAGACAAACTATTAAGTACGTTTATTCTTTCAATCAGTGTATATCAACTATCCGCCGACTATCCTCTAGTCCTCACAGCCTCTCCCTTAACACAATCGTTCACTCGTACCACACTATCCTGTATCGCCGATAACCCACGTAGACCTTTTATTTTTCTTTCCCCATAAAAAGCTGTCTCACGCGTCTATTAGCATACTGAATAAATCCATTGTCGAGGCAAACTGAGCAAGCAGCAGCGCCGAATAAGAAGGACCATCTTGAAGTCTGCGTCGATTCCTTTTTTTCTTCCTCCTCCTTCTCCGTAATTATACGCACCCTCGGGCGTAAAACCGCGGCGCGGCTAAGAAAACCGCTGCGGAGTTCCTTTTACTACGCACGAGCAGAGAGCAGGCAGGAGGGAATGTAGATCGTCGTGGAAGCTGAATGGAAAAGTGATGAAATATAAATATGGCCCCACTGGGAACTCTCTCTCTCTGTCTTTCCCTCTTTTTCTCTTCCGTTTCTTTTTTTCTCAAGTCTCCCATCCGGATATATTAGCCGATATTCAGTTCGATAGAACTACACTAGACGCATGTGCATGATCGCTGGCGCGCAAATAGCGGTGCTTTTCCCAGCGGTGATGTAAAATAAAGGAAGTACAAGGAGTAACTGTGGCATCCGTATGCGTATAGTTCTTTCAATGATCGGTAGTCATATTTGCGGTTTCATTTTGTTTCTTTCGGAGAATTTTTTCGATCTCATGGATAATATTGCTCGGAATTAATAATTTGTACAAATGTTGTTACAATTATCCAGAGATATGTCGTGCAATATTGAATAATGAATATTTTAAACTTCTCGATGAAAAATGGACATAACTGGTTAATTCAATAAGCTACATATATATAAGATTTAAAAAAATTTTGTACAGGAATGGAATTTGTTTCATTTCTAAATAAAAGAGGTTAACCCCATATTATCTTTGTCAAGTCTTAAAGAATTTCTATAAAGATCAATAACTGTAATCAATTTGAATTTTTTTTTCTCATTATAGCCAAAGAAATTATTTTTATTACTATAATAATACTTATTAAACACAAAACTAAAAGTACTATTTTAAATAATAATTATACAACAAGTTTTCAAAATTCATTAACTTTATTTCCCAGTATTTGACAATGTAAATGAAATTCATACTCACAGCCGCACATACTCTCGCATGTAGGCAGACACACAGACATACACATACTCAGTCACAAAATCTAGATAATAAGCTAAGCATGAGAATACTGCGTTTATAATCTCGATCAAGGAAATACAAAGTCCCGAAGATTAATAGTACAAGCTGATGAGTAGCATCCGGCTTCCGAGTAGAAGCAAAGATAAAGGTGAAGCACGATCTTTGGCGAACGGAACTACGAGGGCACTTATATTCTGCATCTCTACATCCGAATCCCCAGGGAATAGAGAAAGCGTGATTTTGAATGGAAAACAGTCCGGAAATGGTCGGATATAACGATCGGGGAATAATAGCCACAACGTCGCCGATTCGTTAATTAATGACGCCGACGAATAGGAATCGGATTCTCCTTTGGAGGATCACTAGAGCGGAATAAAAAATGGTAGAGCCAAAATACACTGCCCGAATAATCTCGTGGTATTAAACACAAGGATACATGCTTTTAGTATCGAATTTTCGAGAATTTTTGGAAATTCAAATTTTTCCATTTGCGTAGAAATTGTAGGAAAGATTGCGTAATATGAATTGTTGCAGAGATGCTGGTAGAGGAAAATGCTAATATTAATACAAATTACTTGATAGTGCTGAGAATTTAATTCAAAAACGTTCCCACCGTTTATTGCATTGTTAATAATACTGAAAA
>JAPYZB010000971.1:0-17009 GCA_030522745.1 Eupelmus kiefferi | reverse complement strand
AGTACAGTTAGACTGTGTTTTAAATATATTATTTCGAAGTTTTCAAGCGTGACATTAAATTATTAGTCTAAAGAACGTTAATTGGGGAAAAGTCGTTTTGTTTTATTTTTAAAAGTCAAAAGGCCGGAAGATGACAAGCAGTTAATTTATTATCAGAAGTCTCATAGATTACAATCAAAATTAATAAAATGCATTAAAATACATTCCAATGTATAAAATTCAATACCGATCTTTATCATATTTTTACAATACCCTCCAAAAAAATTTTCCTCCTAACAACCTAAATATAAACTTAAAAAAAAACCACACTTCATCCTCATTCACAACGCTTCCAACACGATACAACCCACCTAAATCCATTCTAATCCAAAACCATCTTCTCAAGCAGTCCAAATTAAAGCGATCCGCTCCGCCAGCTCAATAAACTAGAGAAAGAGCCGCAGCTTTATATTAACAAAGAGCGCGACGAAAGCGGCGCTTCGTGCAGAAAGCGACGAAAGCGGCGCTTCGTGCAGAAATGTCTTATCCTGCCGCGTGACGTCAGCATCGGCGATGATCGCATATCCTCATCCGAGCGAATTGAGCCGAATTACTTAATTGCAGACTGTTACACGCGCTTACGCTTACACCGGCGCGATATACCTACGCGCAATCCGCTTTCGGAATTCCGTCACGACTTTATCGGCGCTCGAAAAATCGACTGACTCTTTATCTTGTGCTAAGAGTCCTGAGAGAGCTAGAATTGCGGCTTGAGAAAAAAAATAATGAATATTCGGTGGGTGTACATAGGCGGATGATTGCGTGCCTAGGATGGATGATAGGCGGAGAAAAAAAGGCAAATATCGCGGAGATGTGTTGCTTTCGTCGGCTAGTTAAAGAAAGTCCTGGGTGTGGGAGAATGTTGATGATACTATGCACGTGAATGATTACCGAGTTGATATCTACTAAATTCTTGTGAGACGCGTTTCAAATTAAGTTTTTTTAAAATATTCAAATGCTGATTAATCAATGCTATTGGAAATCAAATTCTAAGATATTTATCTTTACGAAACTTTTTTACTGTTATCTAAAATCTACACCAGATAAAGTGTATAAAACTAAACTCTTCAAGTTGATCCCATTCTTCCAGCTGTACAAATCCAACATACCCAAAACCCTAGAAGAAAACCAAACGCCATACATATCAAACATCCCAAAAAATTCAGTCAGCCACATTAACATCTCAATTTAACCGTCCGGCCTCTCATACCAAACGAATCGAAAAGCGCGCACTCGTACTTACACAATTGCCATGTCAGTCTCGCTCGCTCAGCCTGAAATGTTTATGCAGAGCACGTTCTAACGGCTGTCTGATAATGCTTAAAAGAGCCACCGTCGCCGAGGCGGGCAAACGTGATAACCAGGTGTTTCCAGACTGTGCGCTGGCGTGCAGAAAAAAAGAGAAGAAAACGCGGCTTAAACGGTGTCACGGATGTGTATACGAGTCTAAATAACGCGAGCAGCTGGCAAGATTGTTTAGCGCTTGGATCGCGCGAGTAGTGAGGGTATATATGCCTTTTTCAGGCATATAAGAAGGTAACCTGTTTTGTGGAGGTCTGTAGGGTAAGCGATTTTTGGGGATCGGGTTGGACTTTGCTGAAAAGTATTAAATTTATACAGTTAAAGTGTGCTTGGGGTTGTTGGAAAATTAAGTGTTGGAAAATTTTTACTCTCGAGTTGAAAATGTTGGATGCAATTGAGTTTGTACAGAAGTCAAGTTGTTAAAGTATTATGAGTAGAAAGATGGTCAGTAGGAATAGACAAGATAATCTGTCGAGGCACGCACATTTAAAATATTGTACATTGTTTTAAGCTCGCAATATTAAAAGTGTGCCAGTCTAGTTTCTCATGATTTTTATTAGCATACTTGACCTAGTAAGTTTTAATTACTGATAACAAAAGCTTTTTTAACTTCTGAAATGTAACCAATGCAATAAAAAATAAACCTAGATAAATTATGACTTCGTGCTAAAATTAGTCATCGCAGTATGGTAATGGACCAATTGCTTACTGTTTATCTCAATTAATTATAGTTGCTCATATCAACGTCATTATTTCAATTTAATCATTCTTTTCCGGTAGTATAATCTCTTAAAATATACATGTCACAAAATACACGTTATAACATCATAATTAAAATAGTACTGTTGATTCAACTGAAGACTTCTGCTGTAGGAAATTCATAACTACCATCATACATTACAACCTCGCTGCTGATAAATTTACTTCGACATACATTCGCACAATAACGCAATAAATACCTTTCAACAATTATTATAAAATCAATCTCCCTCCAACTAAGAATAACATTTTAGCCCAACTCACCCCGAAAACAAAATAATCAATAGAAAAAACCACTCACTCCAGCCAAAAACTAAAAACTAATCAACCCTTAATTCCAGATCATGGCCAGTCTGAAAAGCGCCCTGGGCGTCAATGAGCTAACCGACAAAAAGTCCGGCCTCTTCCGGGCCCTGGTCGCCGAGTTCATCGGCACGCTGCTGCTCAACTTCTTCGGCTGCGGAGCTGCCGCGACGGGCGACGTCCTCGCCATCAGCTTCTCCTTCGGGCTAACCGTCGCAGCGGCCATCCAGGCGATCGGACACGTTTCCGGCGGCCACGTTAACCCGGCCGTGACGTTCGGCCTTCTAGCCATCGGCAAGGTAAATATATGCGCGAGCGGTTATGCAGCTGCGAGCGCTTTGTTATGCGAGTCGTGGGAGGTGAAGCGTTTGAAAAATATTTTTTTTAGAGGGATATAGCTGATTGTGTTGGTTTTTTTTTATTATCTGTGATGGGTTTGTGTATTATTTTTTTTCTGGAGTAGGATTGTTGCAGGTGATAACGATGAGTGGCTTTGGCGGGATTATATACGGTATAAATGAGTTGCGTAAACTGTTTTGTCTGATTCTCGTTTGTCCGTCGAGTTAACGGAGCCAGATGTTAATTTTTTCGATAACTCGCTTTAGTTTGAACGGTCAGGTTGACTGCCTACTTAACGCTCCAAATGACTTTCAATTAGGATTTTTAAAATTTTCGCCCAAGTAAACCTGACCGATTGTGGCTGTCTAAACATTGATATGTACAGTATTCATCACTCGTATTTTTCCATCTTCTAGAATCATTAATCCTACTCTACTAAAATCTAGTTCGCTGATACATTTCACGATAGTAAATCAACAATTCAGTCAAAGTAGCCACTGTCTCGCCATACCCAGACGTTTCTACTTCCACCAACATTTACCCTTAAACTCCAGCCATCCATCACCAAAAAACAAAACACTTGGTCTCTTTTCAGGTACCCGTAATCCGAGCCATCCTCTACGTGATAGCCCAGAGCGCTGGCGCAATAGCCGGCTCAGCGTCGCTGCGCGCACTGTCCTCGGATGAGATGGAAGAAAAGCTGGGCGCAGTCCAGCTGAACAACGGCGTGACGCCGGTCCAGGGACTCGGGGTCGAGTTTTTCCTGGCGCTGATCCTCGTGATGGTAGTTTGCGGAGCTTGCGACCCAGGCAAGCCTGAGAGCAAGCCATGTGCGCCTCTGATCATCGGGTTGACGGTCACACTCTGCCACATCGTCGGCGTGAGTGTTGAATAATTTTTTCATTTTTTTTAGGAAGGGTTAGTGTTGGAAATGAGTTCAATGTTATTTGTTTAATGTTTGGTTGTATTGTGCGTAGTCAATTGTAGTTTTGGAAGTAAATTATGTAATGTTATATTTTTGGGGCAAAAATTGATTAAAAAATTAATTTTTTTTACTGCGGGTCCGTAATGTTAATGAAGATTTAATTTTAGATTGAATTTTATCGAATTAAGGAAATTTAGCTGGATTAATTTTACAGTGTTATATATTTTTAGTTGCCAAGCATTTCTTGAAACATAATACGCTCAAGTGCTTTACTACGTAGTTACAACAAATACGCTTGAAGTTTGGAACCGTTCCAGCAGTTAATCTTATACACTAATTCTGAAGGATCGCTGCTATAACTGAGATTTTCAGAAATTAATGTATCCACTTCGAATAATAATTTGACAAACATGTACACAAAGCACACGCCATACTCTAAAAATACACCAAGAACACGTGAATCATTAAAACACAGATTTCTTAAATTCCGCGTAAGAAAATAGACTATATGATCATACCAAAAACGTCACTACCTATAAAATATGCAAATTTGAAATAACTCACGCGCCTACTATTTTAACACTCAGTTGTGATTTATAATAAAACTACTCCAAAAGTAAGAATTAAAAAATTTTAAACACAACTTGAAAACATTCAATTCCAGATTCCACGAACGAGCACAGGCATGAACCCAGCCCGAGCTTTGGGCGCCGCTGTGATAAAAGGCGAGTTCCCAGACCACTGGCTCTACTGGGTTGGTCCGATCCTCGGCGGCGTAGCTGGCGCGCTTATCTACACCCACGCTATTGGGCCAGCTAAGGAAGTTGAGCAGCCCAGGTCCTATGCGACTGTAGCCACCGAAGAGAAAGAGGTACATTTTTTTTTTATAGTGGATTGATTTTTATATTTTTATTATACTGCTATCTTTTTTTCGTTTGTTTGGTTTTGACGCTTCTCTAACGTTTATGGTAAAAAATCTTGAGTTCTCGGCGTACTTACTCTTTTTTAACCAAGAGAAATGATTGCATGAGGTCTTGACTTGAATGAATAACAGTTTTTATATATGAATTCACTTTGTGTTTGTATTGTACATTTATGCGATGGTTTAAGCATAAATATGGGTACTTAAATTATTATTTTTAATGATAAGTTTTATATTGCAATTTGTTTATAGTTATCGTTTTATCTTAATGTCTTCGTTTTTTTATACATAAAAGAAAAAATAGAGCGTTTACGAGCTGCGAAATACATAAATTCAACAGTAGTCATGTGGAATCGAGTTTTATCTTTTTATGAATTAAACATTCCTACGTGATTGACATTAAATTATGCTTACTTGAATTTCTATGGCTTCATAAAATTTAACAGCCTTTAATTGCATTAATTAAAGATATATTATATACCCACGTGAAAGTGTATGAAATACGTGAAAAAATAACAAGTGTGAGAATTTATTATTGTTGACTGTGTAGGAGTTTAATTTTTGAGTATCGCTGTGGACACTTGGCGCGACTTTCTTTATTTCATTTAATTTTCTTTTTGACGTATTTAACAAATTTTTCATTAACAAATATTATTCGATTGCTATTTCAGAGACATTAAGAAGATTAACGAATCGGCAAAGCTTCAATTATCGCGAAAAATATCTAAGTAAGATAAGTGCCATTATGTTACTGAGCACACGTAGAAAACTTTTTGCACGTCTTTTTTCAACAATATTTACGTAGAATATCACTCAAATAATTTTGCAATGACACATCTGTTTAGAATAATTAGAAAACAATACACACATAAGTTATCGAAGAGTTAAACATTAAAAAAACAATGTAAATTACAATGACTCCTCTACAAATAACTGAAATTTCTTAAAATAACACTATCAGTTCTATCATAACAGCATGACAATCTAAAACACCAAAATCTAAACCGTTTAAACAAAAAGTCTCGGCCAGCACTGTAAAAGTATAATTGTCTTTGCCCCACAGCGGTTCGAGTACATAGACAGCGGACGGGGCGGCCTGTAAACGCTCGGCGCAAAAACGAACGAAAAAAAGAGAGACAGAGAGAGAGAAGCTAATTATAAGCAAAGAAAAAAGAACGCATTAAATAAAAAAGAAAAGAAAAACGTGTGCATCACTCCGTTATTTTGCAGCTCCATCGGTTAACCAGCAGGAAGGCATCGCAGCCAGCTTGACCTTCTTAAAGGCGCTCATCACCAGCGACGTTCCCGCATTCATCTCGGCGAATCTCTCTTCTTCCTTTCTCGAAAACTGGCATCGTTGCCTTGAAATTGATGACGTCGGAAATAGGGTTGAGTAGAATTTAAGCTGCATTATGTCGATTTTTAAAGGGAAAAAATTATTTAAGTATATGTTTATGCTATTGTTAGTGTTTTGAAAAAAGATTTATAAGCTTTTGAACATTTTTATGCAAATTATACCGTTTGAAGAGAATGCTCGATATGAGAAATAATTATAAGTTTATAGAATTTACATAATGCAGAATGTTAACTTTACTACAGCCGTTTTAGTACGTCCGGAGGGAAGAATTATTGAAATTGTAAACATGCGAATTAAATGTGAATCAGACGCGGAAAAATAATGTATAATTTTAAAAATGGATGTTGCCTCTTGTTACGCATAATATCACACCATGAGTGTAGTAACTGATGCATTATTGATGAAGCAATTTTTTTTTTATTTGAACCGATTGTTTTAGTACATTCTAATCATTCATTTATCAATATTTCTTTTTATATATATTTTTTACTTTTAAAAACCATTTATTTATCGAGGCAACAAAGACAAACAATCGCTATTAAGAAATATTTTTGCTTCGCTTCATTATATTATAAAGAATCAATATTTACAGCTTGCCAATGTTCGTTTTTTAAGAACAAATTACAAGTATTTATATTTGTATTTTATACTAATAATATGTGTATATTTATAACTGTATCTTACTCTATTATAGGAATAAGTTTCTGTTTTTGACATATAATATTGTCTTAGAGACACTCCCATGCACCTTGATTCCTCACCCATAATCAACTAAAATGCATAATTCATTTTATGTTTCTGATACATATTATAAAAATTATTATTTTAACATTCTTAAAAACGAAATTGTATAACCTGCATTTAAGTTTAAATATTCATTAACTTTTATAAAGGACTTTAATGAAAAATTAATATTGTCAGTACCTTGAAAATTAAAAATAAAAAAATATATTAATGTTTAGTTCACGCATAAATGTTAAATGTAAAATCTACTTTATTATAAGCTCATCCATGAAAAAATTAGGTACTAACGTAAGAAATAAACATACTTATTTATTATCTTTAATTATATTCAATGAAAACATGCGCTTCCGGAGAGTTATATCTCAATAGTAGGTTTTATTATTTGATAGATGATATTAAAATATAATAATTATGATACATAATAAATTTTATATATTTTAAATAATCTACATACTTATTACAAATTTCTTCTTATTTTCTGTAGAAATCATCAATTTTTAATAGATTGTACCTGACTACATAATTCGATTAATCATTGTAATAAAAGGTTTATTTGATTTAACGAGATAAAAACATTACTTTCATATTCTGATACTACTAAAAACTAAACAATTTCCTTATTCTGTCAGTATACTTCGAAGGATTACAATGTAAGGATAATTAAAAACTCCATTATTTCCGTACATACACACCACACTTTGTATTTAATACAGAGTTTGTAAACATAATAGTGAACTCTCACTATTACAGTAAAATGTTTAAGTTTCCATACATCACCATCTTATTACACAAAATTGATCACCAAACAGAGACTGCATGATAGTATACATTTACAATTGTATTTTTCGTGATTCAACATTGATGCACTCGCATCATGTTTTTGATTTTTGTCAACAAAATGTCTGCTTAATGATGATTATTCACAAATTACATAAAAACGATAAAAAATAAAAAGTGGGGTCTTTCTCTATCAACATGAAATCTATAAATTGTCAAAAACCACATTAAAGAAACTTTTGAATTAAAAATGACTTCTTCAGTACCACAATTTTAATATTTTGAATAACATATTTTATTGAGCATTTCATATTCGCTAAGTAGTATACACATTATTTTTATGAAATTTACTTTTTTATAATATAAGTGAAATAATTAAAAATATACGAACACTCGGAATAATAATTGTAACTAATATCGTTCACAAAAAAAATTTTATTGGAATTTTTCAATTTATTAACATGAAATAATAAATATTATGTATAGTCTTGGTTGTTAAAAAATGTATGATAATTCAAAATATTATACGCATATATATATATCAAGAAGTCATTTGAAATTTTTCATTTTTTTACAAGAATCTTAAAAAATTAATATTTTTTAAATTTACGGCACCTTTTTTACTTCTACTTTTTATTAAAGTAGTAAATTAAAAATTCCACCATATAGCACTGATTTTGCTAAAATTGGTAATAATCAAGATATAAATATACATCAGTTAGTTTAATGCCGAGTCTATGTCCAGAAATGTATTTTAATATAGACCGCAAGAAGAAATGTGAGCCGGCGATCATATATTATAATTACTTTCAAGATCTCTCAATACTTGTTCCCGATTATTCTCGTACTTTTTACATTGTCCCCATAAGCGTACATAAATATTTTGTTAGATCTGTAGTATACGATTGGCTTTTTCTTTTTCCATTTGCGTATTAAGTGTATATGTGCTTACAATTACAATAGACGATAAACGTTTATATAAAATTCATTCTGAAGGGAATGGTCAGGTATTTACAAGGCTTCGCTGGACCATCCATTTCATCAAGGATCCATTATCGTCTTATTCGACTGCGACGCTTAATCATAAAAAATGACATTTAGTGAATTTGAAAAAACCTTTTTTCGTTTACATCCAAAATCATTTCTTAGAACAATAATTAACACAAACCAGTTATCCAATCGTCACTGGAATGCATGTAGCTATGTTCAAAAATGTATTTATGTATAGCATTCAGTTCGCAATGCGAGAGCCTTTGGCAAGCAGACTTAAAGAATTCACAGAGGAATAAAAACAATGCCACGTAACGATATTAACAAGTCGTCGACGCAGTCGTAAGTTCTCGCTGAGAAAAGTATAATCTTTAATCGAAGGAGATGCATAACCTATCTCACCGAAGGACCTTTCTCTCTTTTTTTTTACAATAAGTTTGCAGCTGTTTTACAATTTTCAAGCAAAGTACTGTCCTTGGCATAGTAACTTATGCGCGGCATTGTGACAAAATTCACTCGCGCTCAACTGTAACGTAAAAAATGCATCTTAAAAATCGTAAAACAGCTCACTGGCAGAAAATAGTTTTTCCCCATCTGAATCGCAGACTTGCGTAGCAATGTCGAAATTAATAGTCCAATTATTATACAATATTCTCTACCACCTTAGTGACTCACTAACCCTCCATCTGCGATAGTTTGTCTTCTAAACTGTCTCTACTGTCTGTCGTTTCATTTAGATTAATCGTTTCGTTCGCAGCTGACAATTCGATCACGGACTCATCCATATTCGACTGATCTTGGCTTTTTTCTACTTCTACTTCCATAGCTGTCTCTGATGAGTCAAATATGTCATTTGATTCAGAAAGCACCTGCGTGCTTAAAGTCGACAATCCAGACTCAGTTCTTTCAATGTTTGCCTCTCCTGCAGTCACAATTTCGCTATTCTCCTCAGTCGCACCTTCAAATTCAAGTTTCACACCATCATCTTCTGATTGTGTTATAACGATTTTAACGGCAGGATCTTGTTGACTACTAACTTCTTCTGCGACCTTGTAAACAATTAATAAAAGAATATTATAAATTTTATGCACTATTTTAACTGAGATTTACGATATTAATTAGGTAAACGGATAAATATACATAGATTTTTTTTAAAGTTTTTAATAATTTAAGATATGTTATAAGAGTATATTGAAATGAAAATAATTCTCAAAAACTCACTTGTTCATGATGTTCTATATCACCGGAAACAATTTCCTCCTGCTCCATGGGTTGTTCCAAAGTTGAATCTGGTACTTCTTCCTGACTTACAGCTTCCTCTGCTACTTCTGCATATGATTTGTTTGCAGGCGTTGCATCAATAGTTGTTATTTGAGTCAGATTATTAAGAACGTTCTCCTGCATTTTAACAATCGTATCTGTCGAATCAAGGATGTTACAAAGTTCTTGGCTCATTTCATCAACATTAGACTGGTTCTCTTCAGGCTTGATTATGATAATCTTAGCATCTTCGATCGATTGAGAGGGTGTCAGAGTTTTCTCTGTCGTGGAAACTGGCGTTACTTCTTCTTCTTCTTCTTTAGGTGTATTTTTAGGGCTCGCCGTGCCGATTATGGTCGCAGCTTCTTCCGTCTCTTCCTTGTCCTTGGTTCCCAAATCGTCATTGTACTCGCGCTCCTCATCGTAAATGCTCTGCTTTCGCTTGACGAAGACACGTTTGAGCGGTAGCTGTTGTTCATCTTCGGACTCGTCATGACGGTCTGGAAGCATATCATCGCCCGCCTCATACTCGTGTTTACGTTGTAATTCCTCGATAGTGCGTCTCTGCTGTTCAACACGTTTTTGAAGCTGTTCAATCTTTTCATTCTTTTCTCGATCCTCTTCCAAAATTATCTTAAAATTAAAGTTTTAATTTTAATATATTTTAAGTATTATTATTTTCGAATAATTCGTTTTACAGGTATTAAGACTTACTTGTTTTGGTTGTGTTGCTATCTCGACTCTCTGAACCTGTGCGACTGTCTTAGGCGATGCAACAAGAGCTACTTTGGCAAGATCTTCGCCACTCTCAGCCAGTCTGATAATACGTTTCGTATCTGCCGCTTGTAGCATTGCTTCGATATTCTGTCCTTTATCAAGTGGTTTTTTTACAACCACGCGCTTTACTACATTACCTGTGGGCAACTTGGCTAGTTCGGCTGGATCAATAATTGTACCGTCGGGATTCATTATAACTTCCCGTGTTGTATCTCCTTGACGAATAATCCTGCGTACAATGACTCGCTTCGTCACCTTCGAAAATAGAAATATGTATTAAATAAATCCTAATTAATTTTTGACTTATTTTTCTCAATAGCTGGTAAAAATTAATAAAGTTTACAAAACTCACCTTTGGACCAGAAGTCGATGGAGTAGCTTGTGCAGAAGCGGCAGCAGCAGCAACTGCTTCTTGAATAGGTGCAGTGATGGCACCTTGCGCATCTATACTGCCTGCTGGTTTTCTTACAACGATTCTCTTGATAACTTTGACAGTGTTCTTTGGAATAGGAGTGAGCGGAGGATCGAGTTTCTCCTCTTTAATTATGGTTGGCGTGACGACAGGTTGAGGTGCTTGTCTCGTTACAGCCTGAGCAGGTTCTTTACCCTGCTCTTGAGATTGATGCTTGAGCGGTATTTTATGCTCCTTGAAAACAGATGCAACAATCTTCTGCACCTGGGCTTCGGTTTCGTCGACTCTGCCGCTTTTCTGCGGTGTTTGCTGTGGTGGTGACTGCAAGTCTTCTTTAATCTTGGTTGAGTTGACCACCTGAGGACTGCCTGCAGCTTTGGGTTTCAACTCCTGAGTTTGTTCAGCTCTGCGCTGAATAGGCATAAGGGTTTTGATGGTCTTCTTTACTAAGTTTCCGTCCTTGCTTCTCACAAAGACCACCTGCTCCTTCTTGTCTTCTTTTTCCATCTGATCCTCCTCGCTCTCGACTTTAGTTTTCTGAGGTGACTTTTGCAAGTTCTTCTTAGCGGCATACACGTAAGATGAAGGAGGTTCGTAGTCGTCGTCCGAGTATTGTTCCTCCTCTTCTTCCTCTTCCTCTTCACTCTCGCTATCGACAGCAACCTTTTCCTTACTGTCAGGCGGCAAGCCATCAGGACCCATCTTCTCACCTGCTTCTATGTGCTGCTTAATGTGCGTCACGTAGTCGGCTCTATTGCGGCAGGACTCCTGACAAACATCGCAAGTCAGACCCATTCCAGGACGTTTCACGTGAGTTAGCTGATGAACCTCGAGGCTCTCCTTGCGTTTGAATGCCTTGCCACAGTCCTCACACTGATGGCGCTTTTCGACCGAGTGGCTACGCATATGACGAGTCAGGTGGTGCGATAATAGGAACGTTCTTGGGCAAAGCTTACACATATAAGGTCGGTGACCAGCGTGAGTAGTCAAGTGGCGAGCAAGCTTGGTGCTCGTGCGGAAGGCTTCCTTGCAATACTCACAAACGAACGACTTGTCTTCGCTGTGCAGCATTTCGTGTCGTTCGAGACCTTTATTCAAAATATAAATTAGTTATTTATACATATTTTTTATATAATAATTTGATATATAAATAAAGTTAAAATTAAAAATCTTAATTTAATTTTAAGTTTTATTATTTTATTGCAAAAACTTTTTGTTTTATTTTAATATTTGACATATTTTGTAGAGCTACTATCCCTGATCGAAAACTACTCATAAACAAAATCAAGTTTGTGAAGGCTCTCATACCTATTAATAAATAAATAAATAAAGAAGTAAATAATAAAATTTATATAGTACAGTAAGTATTATTGTTTAACAACAGTACAGCTGAAAAACAAAAGTAAATCATAACTGAGTCTAAACGCACCTTGTTTGTAAGTGAATCGTTTGTTACAGATATTACACTGGAACGGCTTGACAGTTTTGTGCACAGCCTCCTCGTGCTTCTCCAGCTCCTCAGGAGTGAAGAACTCTCTGTCACAGTGCGGACAACCATATCTCAGCTCTTCTCTGTGCACCTTCTCGTGACGCTGGAGTAAATTAGCCCGAGAGAACTGTTTCTGACAGATTTGACAAGAATAAGGCTTCTCCTCGGAATGGGTAGACATGTGCTTAGTTAGATCGTATTTGGAGAAGAACATGCGATCGCATTCAGTGCACTTATAGTCACGGTCGCGATGAGCGCGTTGCACGTGCAACTGGAGAGACTGGAGCAGTGGGAAGGTGCGATCACACTGGTTACAAGCATGCACGCGAATCTCGCCAGGCTCAAGCTTTGTGTCTTCCTTGGCATCATTGGGCTCGGGTTCACCCTCGCTTCCCGCATCTTGTTCTTCGTCGTACAGATCCCGACGTTCGTCTTTTTCTCGCTGCTGCTTTTCGGCACGAGTTTCCATTTGACGTTGACCTAAGAGTAACAAATATTTTTTAATAGATTCATAAATTTTATAATTTTTTTTTATATTAATAAAAACAGATGTATTTTAAGAATTATAAATATATTACTTGTATGAGCTGGTTCTCTTCTTTCTCTTTCTCTGTCACCATTGTCTAATCGGGCTTTCTTTGCTTGCTCATTTGGTGATCTACTTTCTAGATTCCTTTTGTTACTCGTTTCAGGAGGATCATTAGTTATTGGAGGAAAAGGTCTTGGAAGAACTCCGGACATTGGATAGGCACGTAGGGCTTCATCTGCCTTTTTGCACTGCTGTTTGAATTTGTAGCAACGGTCTAAATTCCAGCGACACATTTGGCAGATCATTTGAGGCATTCCATCAGCTGAATAAACCTATAGAAAAAAAATTATTAATTTATTTTTTAATAATAATTGACACAATAAATAATTAGTATTTTTTTTAAATTATTTTGATTTGTATAATTAATTTATTTAAAAAATTAGTTTGATAAACGTTTCAGCTCAGATGATAAAGAAGGTAATAGATGATATTTTGTACTCAACAGATAGAACTGATATCTGCCTTATCATAGGTGTTATTGACTTTGCATCTTTTTTTATATTATCGCGACGACCACTCGCCGAAGTAAATGCTTAAAAAAAATCTAAGGACATTCACGTTGGCTTATTCTTTTTCATTCATAAATTCCTTCATTAAAATCATGAATTAAAATAAAATATGAAAAAAATATAATAAAATAAAAAATTAATTTTAGTCTTCATAAATTAATTGATAATTAAGATTTTATTAATGATGTTTAAATAAACTTAATTTTAAAATGAAAAAAAATATGAAAAAATATAAAAAACTATTAGCTTGAAACATTCAATCATGTACAATACCGAATACCTGCTCATCGATAAAATTTGAATTTGGAATAAAAGTCAATTAAAAATCAAATTATATATTTAAAATAATTAAATTAATTCTGAATTATTTACTGAGTATCTTTAAGTTTGAATAATCTGTTTATACAAAAATTATGCATATTAGTCCTTTTTCATTTATTTTATACGAAAAAAAAAATTAAACATTCCGCATATCTGCTGTGCAAACTATTTGTTCTAGTTTCAAAATTGGCACAAGTCTAACTGAATTACTAAACTTATTCATATTATTTACCAATCCTAAACTTCTTCCCAACTGCTCCAAAATTCCAAAAACTCCCAAACCTTTCCTCCCACAAAGTAAACATTTTCGAAACACCCCAGCCACCGAACCACCTTCCCACAAAGTCCCCTTTCTCTCCAACAACTCTAAAAAAACCGACAAAAATTTCCCAGCAAAAAAGTGTGTCAAAAAACCGCGCGGCAGATCAGCAAAAAAGTAACCGAGCTCGGGCAATTCTCGAGAAAGTCGGGCGCAGTGAAGAAGCAAACCACTTGGTCCTTACCTCGATGGAGACGCAGGACATGATCTGGAGGGCTAGCGGTACCTGGTAGGGCCTGCTCAGCTCTCGGTCGTAGATGAAGCTGAGCGGCTCGTTCTCCGTCAGGCAGAACCTGCAGACCCGCCTCGACCTCAGCGGCGCCGGTCTGTTCTCCATTTTTGTGCGTCTAAAAACTCTCTCTCTCTCTCCGGACTCTCTCTCGTCGAGTATATAGAGCTACACGAGGAGCAGCTCCGGCGAGGAGACGGTCTTAAGCGCGCTCTAGTTGGACGCGGCGAGGGCTGTTGCTCTGCTCTCTGCTAGACTGCTATGCGATAATAAACACAGAGATAGACGACGCGGGGCGCTCTCTCTCTCCTATTCCGCTAAATGGCGCCGCCGCCGTCAAAGGTATATCTCTCGGTGCTCGCTCTCTCGGCCAGCAACCGACGAGGAAGCCGCTTAGCGCGCGCGCTAACGGCCAGTGGTTGTAGGGGGCGGCCGGGATGGCTGCACTCTCTGGCTCTGCCTTTTCTGCGCGAGGCGCTACGCTGCTGCTAGGTACCCGACACACGATTGACCGCTCGAGAAGAGAGTGAGTTGGCTGCTGCTGCTGCTGCTGCTGCTGCTCTCGGCCGACATTCGATGACGACGACGCCGCTAGCACGTACTAAAAGCGGCCAGTTACTGATCGTCCGCAACGCACCGAGGCCCACGCCAAGCAAGCAATGGCGCGCTCCGATGGTAAGGCGGTCTAGTTGCGCAGAGCGAGAGTAAGTGTGTGAGGGCGCGCGAGTTTGGCTGTGGAGCTTGAGGACGCCGGCTGGAGATGGCGACGCTGTAGAATTGGGGGCGCGTGATGACGCTGGCAGTTCGCGGATTCTTGGCTTTTTTTTTGAGAGGAGGGGCGACATCTCGCGGCTGCTCCGGTTTTAGGGTAGAGGTTCGGGATTGTTGGCGCTGTAAGCTGGGTTGATGGATAATTGATGCTGTTTGGAGGATAAGTGCGGTGGCACGCGGACTTTCTGGATCAACTGAGAGAAGAGCGTGGATGATAAAAAATAAAAAGTTTAATTGTTTTGTTGTTAATTGTTGTTTTTTTTGTTGTTGTAGGTGAACTTTTATTATAAGAATAAAAATTCCAAATAGTAGCAATTATTATTTTGTTTTAAATTTTTTTATGTTTTTTAAATTTTTTTAAAATATTGTGTTTTTTTTCATTCTTTATTTTTAAATATATATTTTAATGTGTAAAATTATTAGTATTTTAATTATTAGTATTTTAATATTTTTTAATTTATTTAAAAACGCAGATTTTTATAGCTATAAAAATATAATATCACTTGGAGAACAATGTGATAAAATATAAAAATATAATTTTATGTACATTTTCAATATGGTAAATACTTTTAAAAGACTTCCTTGACCAACTGAGTAATCAGAGCCTGCTCATCTGAAGTTTCAAAAGATCGCAATGGCTTCCTTGATGGCCCTACATCAATCGGTGTTATGTGAGAAGTTACGGCTTTCATAGTTGACATAGGTACTCCTAAAACAATTGCAATTTTTTATAAAAGATTAATTTATTTTTTTACATTGAGATAAACGATTTGAAAATACTAACCTTTGTTCAAATCAGCTAATCTGTCCACGATATTAGCAAGCTCATTTTGGTGTTTTTGAGCAGCTGCAAAGTCGCCCTTAATCGCTGAATCGTAGATTTTATTGACTAATTCCGGAGCAACGTTTATTACAGTTGGCATAAATGTGTCGATTCCGATACCAATACTTGCTGGTAAAATCTATTTTGAAGAAAAATAAATAATTTATATATACTTATATAGCAATTAAGCGTTATTTTTTTCCAATAAATCAATGTAAGGCAAATACGTACGTAATTGTTAGCCAAAATAATTCTGAAATTACCGGCAGCACGAAGAACTTGAGTGCACTCATCTAAATTAGCGTTTGCAAATTTGATACCACCCAAAGATGGTATCTTGTTTCCTACCTTCTTGAAAAATTCAACCATGCTTACTGAAATTTGCGTTTGAAATTAAATATATAGTTAATTCTAAGCGAAGTATAATTTCGTTGTCTACATGCAAGAAAATAAATAATAGCAAAAAATCTTACCAGTGACCCCCGTGGCAACAGGTGAATAGTAATAAAAAAGCGGGACTTTTGGAGCCGCTTCACCAACTTCTTTTAAATAATCTATCAGCTCTTCGGCGGTCTTTGGCTTGTAGTACAATTCAGGAAGGCACAGAATAGCATTTGCATTTACACTTTGTGCATGTTGAGCCTATAAAATTTATAATAATAGAGATTTTATACTTTAGTAAAAAACTATTTTCCGCCTTACTAATTTTTTAACATCTTGCAAATTAGTTCCTCCGACTTGAATGATAAGCTCTTGCTTAGTCTTTTTAACCGCTTCAGTCCAAGCATTGGCCACTTGTATCCTTTCATCAGCCGACATTGCCATTCCTTCGCCATAAGTTCCGTTTACTGTAAAATTTAAGTAACAACAAAATTTTATTCTTAGCACTACTTTAAAAATATATTTTTGTCAATAAGTACAAAATGTTTATGTAAATTTTAAATAATGCATTGGCTTTAAAGGGGTCGGATAGTCCTACTTTACCGACATTTTCAAATATTAAAGTTTTTTGACCATTAAAAAAAATATATTTCGATATAAGCAAATCCAGGA
>JAPYZB010000970.1:0-17051 GCA_030522745.1 Eupelmus kiefferi | reverse complement strand
TGGAAGAAATTGTAGTTTATTTGGATTTTCATGCAGAATACGCTTAATTTTTTTCGAATTTTTATGTACGTAACATGACACCTAAAAAAAATATTTTTAAAAAAACACGTTTTTTGAGGTTAGGTTTAGTTAGGGTAAAGGGGGGGGAGCTACTCGTAGCTTAAAATCTCTTTTTTTAGCATATATAAACTAGTTTTAGACAAAAATTAATGGGGGACATTTTTCCCATCTTAATGGGGGGTACCCTTTCTAAAATATAGTTATAAATAAAGCAAAGTTACATTATAAACTTCAAACGATTATCACAAATAATTTTTTATTTATAAATCGTAAATTTCGAATAATACAAACTTTATAATAAAAAACTGATGTTACAATGTTTATAGGCGTTGTATATTGTAACGGGGTAGGAATTTTAAAGAAACTGAATTAAAAAAATCTTTAATAAAACATTATTTCAGTAAGTACACATCAAAATATACGATTTTTTAGAAACCAAAATTTGTTTAAATACTCAGAATTAAAAATTATGCCCAGATGTTTCTCAAAATTAATTTATGTAAGAATGTACGGAAAGAAAAGAAAGAAGAAAGGGCTCCTACCCACGCCCTTATCTGTGAGGAATCACCTGAAATCTATTATTCTTTCAATATTTACATATTGAAACGGTGCTGAATTTAATAAATAATTAAATTTCTCGAGTAATTTCCACTCCGCTCGTGTTCAATCATGAGATCCAGCGAGGCGGCAAAAGTGATCAGTGAACCCTTGTCACTGGTGTCAAAATCACTCTTCGGTGCCGAGTGCTCCGTGTACAACGAGTGATTTTACTACATTATTCGTCAAATTCAAATTCCAAAGTCCGGTTGTTTGTACTGTGGCGTCTGCACCCGCGGAGGCGGCGGTATTCGTGAATATGAGTTTAAAGTAAAAAGTAGTATATTCCAAATAAAGTAATAAGAGTCCAATAAGTGGAAACACTCCACAATTACAAAATTAAGGCGCGCTCACGCTACGAGAGTAAGCTCCCGGAAAACCCAATCTTCGAGAGGTATAGCGCGCGAATAGTGCTGAGACGCGTTGCGCTGTCTCTCTCGCACTTACACCTGCAGCGCATCGAGATTCTCTCTCTTTCTCTCTCACACACACACGCACGCACACACAAATGCACGCACGCACGCACGCACGCACACACACACGCACGCACACACGCACGCGCACGCACGCACACACACACACGCACACACACACACATACACACACACACACACACAAACACACACAGTGAACCGCGCGAAGTGTAGCTCTGGGGAACTGCAACCGTTCTGCAGTCAGTGCCTGCGTTACATACTCGCTCACACATTCGTGACGGCTATTATATAAGGTACAACTCTCTACCGCTGTAGAGAGGAACCGCACGATATTCCGTAGGAAGCGTCGGAGGTAGACGGCCGTATGCCCCTGCACACGTATACCTCAACGCGGTTACCGGCCGGGCTTACCTCGAACAGTACTCATTGACACGTATGTAACTGTAGCTGGACATATAGTTGGACCTTTAATAACCTCTAGTCAGCAGCTGGGTACCGGTCTCTGCGTCATTGTTGCGTTAAAATCAACCAAAACCCTTGACGGTTGACGTTTGTTGCCTTCACGCGCGAGCGTTATCTTTCACCATACTAACTTCTTCTTCCAACTCTCTCTCTCGTTCGTACACCCTCGACCGTTTTTGGCTATCCTCGGAGTGTAGAGAGAGGAGGGCATAGCGACGCTACTCCTGCGAGAAGTCAACGTTCGCAACTCGCAATTGCGCCTGCGCTCTCACCAATATAGAGCGACGCGTCATAAATTTAAATTTAAATTTATACAATGGAAGTACTCTCGCTTACTTCCAGACTAATATACGTTTACTTGAATGTTATTATAAGCGATCAAAATACTAAATTTTAATGATCATTCATATAAGTTTTATTTATTTAGTTTCTAATTCTGATATTTGAGGAATATGTGAGTGTACTCACTCAGGAATTAAGCAGAAGCTCTGAGGCAGGTGGAAATTTACAATAATTGTTGATAACAAGGATGCATTTTCAGTATTCGATCATTTGTAGCCCTTTTATTTTTAATGAAACAGTTTGTAAATTATTTATTTCATTTGTAATTTATACATATTTTATCTAGTATATTATTTAGTTTTTTTTAATTGATACTATATATAATTTAGTTGATCTTTCCTTCATTTAAAGAATTATCGTTAAGATACGCGAACGCATTAAACTTAAGCGTAATAAGAGCGAGCGCAATTGTATTAAAATATACTAGATTAAGTGGCCGAGTTTAGAAAAAAAAATTATTTAAATTGTTGTATATATATGTAAAAGTGTATGCTGAGATGGTAAAAGAAGAGCCTATTAGAATCGCATATAATTGAACTTTGACGCTGCCTTGCCCCGGGCTAGAGTCAATTTTCGGATTGGCTTGAGGTCTCCTCTGGCATCGGTCTAGGCTTATCAAGCACACAAGTGTGAGATAAACCGAGGGCCACTTTTACTTCTCAGAGAGATTTTCTCTCTGCTGCCGTGAAGTCCCGCGTGCACAGGTAAGCTGCAAGGCTGACCTGGGGTCGCATCATTGTCGACCCTCGTAAAGGCAGCGATCGCGTGTTAAAAAGAAAAACGGTATTGATGTAGAAATAATATTTGCCACGAGACGAGAATTCTCGGCTGAGTTTTCCCGCGAAAAGAGAATTCTCAAGAGTTTTTCCGCGAAAAGAGAATTCTCGAGAGTTTTCCGGGGCAAAAGTGTGAGAGGTGACGCGGCGCGAGGGCCGTGCGCCGTGGGCTTTTCTCTCTCCGAGTTTCCCGCGCGTGGAGGGGGAGAGGCGACGTGGCACGGGGCCTGCGCGCTTTCGCTTCGCTCCAAGTTTTCGCGAGTAGAGTGGGGGGAGTGGCGCGACGCGAGTACGAGCGCCCAAATAAGCCGAGCAGTTCGCTTTGAGCCCTCCTAGCGTACACTTGGAGTTTCAAGATTTGTACCCAGAATATAACAATACATTTTTTGAAAGAGAAATACCCTTGTTTGTAATTGTCGTTTATTCACTTTCAACAATAATAACAAATAATAAATATATTCTTTTTACTTTTATTTATGTAACGTGATTGAAACACTTTCAATATAAGATAATCAATGATTATGAATTAACGTAAATAATTGATTTGTTTTTAAAATGCGCTTGATTTGAAGATCGGGGAGCCTGGAGCGTCGCGCCGATGTTAAACTAAATCCTGGTTTCGAACTGTCTTTGGTGACCTCAATGTCACCTTTTTGAGACGGTTAATTTGGTCAGTGTTTTGACGCTGTTACATTTTCAGTGGAGAAGGCATTCAGTTTTGCATTTATAACTTGCAAATGCTGCGTATCCTCCTTACATCATTCTCTAAATTTGGCATTTATGTTTCAATTTCTCTCTGAATTGGTTCAGTTATAAATACATTTTTTACGAGGTTGTGTTTACGGTGTAGCGATAGTAACCTTCTGTATATAGATCGTCTCTTGTCATAAAAAACTTTTATCCATTACTTGTGGAATGCAAATGCAAATTGTTGATTGTCTTCATCAAAGTGTCAGTCTCTGTTGGTCTTCCAACCTGTTAAGACATCAATAAAAATCATTTCCGTTACATCTGTGATTTACTTGTGAATTAAAATCACCTTATCTACGGAATCTGTAATTTAACTGGCCCTGCGGATAGGATATTGCGAGACTGTCGAATTCAGATTCTTCTCCAACTTTGAGACGGAAATCATCAATGCGGAAGCAGCTAGTATATCAACCCCGTCGTCGCAGAATCTACACTATTTACGACAATTAAAGCCCACCTTTAAACAGAGATTTATCTAGAAATCATGAAAGAAAAGTAAGTCTTTGAAATTTCCTTCCTACATTACCCCACCTAGAAAACGATTGATGAAATGGATTGATTGACTTTAGAGAGTTCTGCGATCAGTTGGTTGGTTATTCGATAGGACGTCAAACTGAACAATAAAAAACGAGACTTTTATGGTGCAGATAATCAATATAATTAAATCTAACTTAATAAAAATTACCTTTAGGCTACATGTAATCAAGCTTTATTGGGTGTAAAAACGGTCATATACATATAGCGGACGTGTCGTGTCGCGGTCGAAAAAAATCTGAGCGCCTTACTCGAAGGTGCCGTCCGGAGAAAAGCCGAACAGTGTAAATACGAATGTGCAGAGGTCGAGAATTAAGACATGCTTCTATTTGAGTGAGAAGCTGACGGTGTCCATTTTTCAGAAAAGTTCCACTGACTTGAAATTAAAAAATATCAATATCAAAATCCGAGCTTATCGACATTACCTACATTGAAACGTGAATAATTTTTTTAACATAGTAAATGGAACTTTTCTGGAAAACGGACACCATCAGTTTCTAGTAAAACATATAATCTTTATAAAAAAAATTTTTCCAACTGATTTAATAAATGTTTCCAACATAATTTTTGGGTTCCCGTAAAATATTCTGTATAGATTTCTACCTCACCCATTTCATTTCGCCTTAAAGTCTATTGATTTTTGGAAGTTGGAACTATTTAAAGTTATTTATAATAAATTTATCTGAATGGTGAAGAAAGTAATGTAATAAATCGTTACCGAAAATCTTTCTAGTTATCTTGTAACCAATCAACAGGTATCTTTTGAACTAGATAAGATATTACAAGAATGCTGTCCTATAATTTCATTATAAGTTTGTCTGAAATATACATGAACGAATTTCGCTCATTTCAAAAAGTTTAAAAAAGATTCCGTTACACCACAAGATACACCAAGATAATCCAAATTTTCAGATTATTGTTCCGATAACCTAAAGAGGTAAAGAATATCGAGGTTTAATGAATTCTTGCAATTAACTAACTCCTTGATCATTTAGTTTTGGAACTTTAGTAGTAATTCTTTTTCGGAATTTTCAAATTCAATATGAATAATAGAACCGTCATAATAATCTCTCTCAATAATTTCAATACCTACTGCCATAGCTCATTCCTTTATAATCAGGGTGTGTAGCTATATGAACTAATCGAGCACCACTGAATGATGGAAAATTTTCATCTTAAAATTGTAGAGTAACAATCCATGGAATCAGATCACTAGCAGCTTCTCGTCCTCTTCCTAAGCCATCAGAAATTGTTAATTTCTTTTTAGTCCTTCTAAACATACCTGAAATCATATAGAATGAAAATATTCTACTTAATTTTAATTTGATTATTATTATTAATGATCTAAAAAGATATAAACAAAAATTATTCAGTAACAAACTAAAACAAAGGGTTATTGAAAATGTATATGTAAAAAAATTATTTAAAACTACGACACTATTAGATCTGAATAAATGAAAATGTACTGTTATTCTGTATAAATAAAAGAATAAATAAATAAATACCTCTATTACTACTAAGATTTCAGGCAATGTTTTTACATCTGGATTCGCAGGCCATAATAAACAAAAAAAATGACTAGCAGGTGGCTCTAACATCATTTGTAAGTCATTTAAAGTATTCTTATAGTGGGAAGAAACACAAAGGGCCATTAATCGCTATAAAAATAATTCCGAAGATTTGTGATAATAAAATAATGTATCTCTATTTATATAGTAGAGGTGGTAATCATTTATAGTACGGCAACCTCAGGATATTAAAGTGACACCAATAGTTGCATCTAAATGTAATAAATCACAAAACGATTTGTGACATGGCAAATCAGCCATGCACAAATCAAGTAAAAAATAAGCGCGACGGAAAAGCGTCGCGCGAGTACAAAGGCAGCAGGAGCTGCGCACACATAGACACATAACACGTAAACACAAACACACAGAAGAGGCGAAGAATGACGAGTGAGCCGCAAAATACCGCGGAGGAAAAGAGATAAAAGAAGGAGGGAATAGGGAGAGCGCCGAAATTTCCGTTCGGCAATACACTGTCGCCTAGCCCTTCAAAGCGCCCACACAAAAAAAGTAAATGAGAGAGCACTGTGAAGATGCAGAGCATCCGCGAGCACCTACGGGGACACTAGCCGAAGTAACAGCAAGGAATAATCGCCGATCAGCTACGACGCGAGAGTCAATGGGCGGCCATTCCAAAGCACCCAGGCGGATTAGTGAAAAGGTTTATTTTTGAATAAACAGAAACATTGATTTTCTTATTTTAAAAAAAGAAATTTTTTTCATTTACGAGTAAAACAAAACACAAGCGATTCAAGAGAAAAATCCTCGTCATATCCCATTCCTCGAATTTTTCACCAAAAATTTTAGCAAATGCGACTTACGCCCGCGACGCTCTCCACGGTCCAGAGAGCAGGAGGAAGCTGAGCAGCTTGACAATTGAACAGTCGCGAAAATAAAAATCAAGGTAAGTTGGTGAGTTGCAAAAAGGTGAACAAAGCGAGTCACCAGCTCACAGATTGTTAAACACTATCTCCAGTTTTATATGTAATTGATTCTTTAAATACTAATCCTTTCAATTGTCTTCCAATTATAGCTTTTGTCGCTAAAGCTTTTTCTTGATTACTTGCAAAATTCACTTGTATTGTTTGTGCCCTTAACTGTTGCAATAATTTTTGTGTAGAGGAACGATCTGTTCCTTAAATCCATTAATTGTTGATGCCTTGAAAGTTAAGTAATGTCCAAGCATGACTTTCACGTAAGGTAATGGTATAGTAGCAACTTCATCGATAACTGACAATTCTGCTAGACCTACTTTTCCTTTAGCATCTGCAGGGTAAATACATTGGATTGTTTGTCTATAATATCCAAAAATATTTACATGAATAGTTGCTTGATTAAATTCTGGATCGGTTGATTGAAATAATTCATAATCTGAGTGCACTTGATAATTTAAAGCTTCAAATCCTTTGGAAATAAATTCAATTACACTTTTTAAATTTTCTGGATTAGGACTTGTAAGATAAAAATATTTGAATATCCAAAAACTACAGCTAAAGCATTGCTAATTCAAGAGCTACAGATTTAGCACATCCTCTTGCAGCAGTTAATTATTCAGTTAACCTCAGAATTTTTTCAAAAATTGCTTTAATAAATTTCAGTATAGACTTTGCTTGGTCAACAGTTTTGCAACAGTTTACAATAGCTTCAATTGGTCGATTATCTTGTAAACTTTTGTTTAATAATTCTAATTCTGTATTATTTTTTGTAGATGATACTTGTTCAGATTTATTAAATAAATTTTACGTGGAATTCGGTAACACATTCAGTTGATCATCTACAATCAAACAGTGTTCACATGAGCTTAGTGAAAGTAAAAGTCTTTTATTAAGTCTAGAAACAATATTTTGACGAACTTCTGTTCTAAATCATTGATAAACATCCATGTTTATCGTATATAAGTGTTTTAAAGAGTTCATACTTTGTAAGAGAAATGTTATGATGACACTCCTTGAACAGTTTCTATAGTTCCAGCTAATAAATTTGGTGTCAGTGCTTCAAAATCTTGTAATATACACATGTCATGAAAACTACTTGAAATTTTGTTTATCTCGCTGCAAACTAAATAGCTGTACTGAATGTTTGTTGAAAGTATAAGTAAATCAAAAGGATCATCTTCATGAAGTTCACTTCACCAGATTTTGCTTTCTTTTGAAAAATCTTTATGCATTTTTTTCTATGACTACTAAATCCAAGCTCTTTTATGTAACACCAATGAACTGTTGGTTGCACCTTAACTTGTAATTTCAATAATATATGGTGCAATAAAACTACCATTTCAAAGATAAATTTTTTCCCAAGAATACCTAAAATCTGTTGAAAAATTATTAATATTAAACTTATATTTTATTACAAATAAACAGATTGAAAATATATACTATCAATTAATGTCTTATTAACTTTAATAATATTAAATACTTTAAATTTTTTTTATCAAAAGTCAATATAAAAACTCACCAAGTCATCACGTGGGATTTCACTATCACACATTCAGAGTTTCACACCTTATAGTTGTATATTTGAAATGGTTAGGTTGCCGAAATCTTCTATATGATAACTTACCATAACTAATAAAAAGAACTCCTTACATTACCTTCACCGATTAATTATTTCTTGAAAACAAATTATAAATTTAAATTAAAATTAAATAAAAACAACTAGGAAAAATACTGTATGAATAATAACAATAAATGATAATGAAAGTAAGAAAAAAAAAGATATAAAAATTCTATTAAAATAAGACCATTAAAAATAAGTAAATTAAACACAATAATTTTATCTCATTGATCAAAAAGTTTTATTCAAATTCAAAAACTTTCGATCAAATGCCATTTTTTGCTGCTCTGCAATAATGACTTAAAATTTTGTATAGGGGTAGAGTACATTATTACGGAGGGCAATTATGTCCTGAATTTGCTTATATCGCAATACATTTTTTGTAATAGTCAAAAAACTGTGTAGTTTGTACATGTCGATAAAGTAGGACTATCATACCCCAATAAGCGCCGTGTGCGGTGTGCTGTGCTCTGCGCAGAGCTTTTAAAAAAAGAGAAGCTGCCTATTGCCCATAACTACCGCGCACGATCCTATGTGAACAGTCACAATAACAACCAACTAGTCACTTCGGGCCCTCGACCTTGAGCTGCACTTACACAAAAGAGCTCGAGGCTATTGCTGTTTGAGTTCTCAAATCTCGCTTTCTTCACCGTCGCAGTAGTGCTAAGACCTTCTCACGAGAACGTTATTTTGATACATCAAGGGATGGAATTAACAGCAAATGGAAGTGAAGATGGTTGTAAGTAAAAGAGTCGTAATATTATTTAACTGGAAATTGCTTCTTCTTATCTTAAAATATTTAGAAAAGTAATGATACATTTCAAAAATTAGTTTCTTTAAAATGAATCAGCTATTTAAAATGTATTTTAATGTACGGATTTTGAATGGTTGGAAAGCAATCAATCCAAATTAAATGTTCTGGATGACAATGGTAAGTTAAAAAAGTTTATTTGTTAATTATCTGGTTAATAATTTAAATCAAATATTTATCTGATTTTTATTCTTAAATTGCTGTAAAATCGCGTTTTAAATTAACGAAATGTTATCAATTATATTAATTAAAAATTATTAATTTAATCATTTTAGTGCACGAAGTAAAATCACTTTAAAATCTCAAAGATTTAAAAATGCCTCTTCCGACTGCTACCTCTGACATTGTTTACTTCTGCTAGGATATACCTGTTGACCTCTACTGGCTCTACACCCCATACCCACAATCGTGCCTCTAACTAACCTACTAGACTCTAGCCTCGAAAAAACTTTTTTGTTTCCAAAAATATGAAAAGTATTTACCGTATATGACTGCGTTAAAAGTTAATTACTGCATACATAAACAGTGGTAGCGGATTTATCAAGTTAATTGTGTGCGTATTTTGCCAATGCATGGCCTGACTTTATGAAGCAAGCAGTACATCTTTTAAAAACTGCTTTTCATCAAAATCATCAACGGAACAACACAATTATTGCTCCAAAACACTGCTCCAAGGATCATAAAAAAGGAAGAGGAAAAAATTCTGATAAATTCTTTTAATATCAGTTAAAGGATTCTGCAATAAATTTTTGCATTAAAACAGTATACACATGAATATACATGTACGTGTGTGTGTAGTGAGTATATATATATTCAGGCTTACACAACATTTTTTTTAAATTAATATTAATCTTGACCAAAACATCTGATAATATCTCTTTTTTATTTAGTTATCAGTCATCTGGCAAAAAATGAAGAATTTACTACTTCGCAATCAAGAAGTTTTAACTCAAAATATAGCATTATTGATGATACTTTAAGAAGTACAGCAACACTGAGCGATTTAGAATCTAGTTCTGAATATACATCAAGTTTTTTCAGTACAAGTGTAAATTCTGATATAAGCTGCAATTCAAATTCAAGTCTTAAGGGTGATTTAAGTTCTGATACAGATTTATGACTTACTGTACAAGATGAAAGCAGTGATGCATCAAACCTTTCATCGATAATTCAAGAATCAGATAATAATATTAATATGACTATTGCAAATACAGATTCAGTAGCAGATACTAATAATAGCACTACAGATATTGCTTATGCTACTAGTCAAAATGAAGATACAACGCTAACTGCAACAGGCAGCACATTAATTCGTCGTCAATGTAAAAAAATATGCAAGCCCAAAAATCTGACTAGAAAAAGAAAATTAGATATGAAAGAATGGATTGATGTTAAAGCTAAGCAAGCTCGCAATAGTGGTGTCGCCGGAGTTGGAAGAAATTTAGTACCAATAGAACCTAAAGTTATGGGCAATGGATGTAGCTCAAAGTTTCGTTATAAATGTCATACTAAAATAAATATTTAAGGAATCTCCAAAATCATTCAAAGCAGTGATACTGCATTAATAAATGGGTAATTGCGAAAGAACAAAAAAAACTAACAATGGAAGTAATGTATTATATTATGCAGAACCAACTAAAAAATATCTATTGAAAGACTACTTTATTATTTGCCTGGTAACAATGGTCAAGTTGCTGTGTGTAGGAAGATGTTTTTAAGTACTCTAGGTACGTTTATTTTATTTACTATTTAAGTACATAAATATTGAAATGTTTATATATTTTCAAAATAATATAAAAAATATTATTTTATAATACTATTAATTACATTTAAATATTTTAAATTTCCAAACTAAGTACACTATTTTATTTAGGTATTTGTGAACAATTGGTAAGAATAGCCAGGAGAAAAATGAAAACTACAAATGCTACTAAAACCATTACTTCAGAACTATGAGGAAAGCATTCCAACCGACCATTCAGAGTATCTGAACCAGTCAAAAACTTAGCAAGACAACACATTGCTTCATTTCCAACTATAGATTTTCACTACTGTCGAGCAGAATCAAAAAGAAATATTTGGAGGAAAGCCTAAGTATTACAAAAATATATAGAATATATAAGAAACAGGTCATATCAAAAAGGGAAACTGTTTACGTTAAAGAGAAAATGTACAGGGATATATTTAACTTGGAATCTAATTATGGATTTTTCATACCTAAGAAAGATAGGTAAGTTAATAATATTGCGACTAATTTTTATAAAAAATTATTAAGGTTTTTTCTTCTTAGCACCGGACATTTGATTTTACCAAAAGCGAAGTGGTTGGTGGCAGCGTCCTGGCTATTCTTGCAATTTGCGCAGCATAGAGCTTTTTTGTTATTGCACTCTTTAATAGAATGCTGTTTAGCACAGTGTCCGCATTGTTTAGAGCTGTTACAGTTGCTCGCGATATGCCCGAATTTCAAGCAATTAAAACATTGTAGTACAGAAACGCGGTTGTCTACTCTACATGAATTTACGCCTATATATACACGCCGCGAGCTAGATAAGACTTTCCTAAAAGTCGGCTTCGATTCGACTACGCATGACGTGTGCTTTTTGTTTCCTCTTAAATACATATACACTAATTTGAAATCCTCCACGAACGCGTCTGTGAAATTCTGCTTTGCAATTGCCTTAACAATAAAATCATCACTGTACTTAACTGGAACGTCATGAATTATAATGGCGGATTTGATTTGAAAAAGGAAAGAATCTCTCTTTCGTTAGCAAGCCATAATAACAGAGTTTTCTGGTGATCGTTGAGTTGCTTACCGAGAGCTGAGACTTCCTTGGATGACAGAGGCGGTGGGGGGAATCAGAAACGACGCCAGGCCGCCGTCGCTTCTGTGAGGACATTGCCCGTCGATGTAACTATGTCTAACGTCCTGAAGGTGTCGCTCTCTCTGGTTACGCAGTGACTATGACGGTCACTCCTCAGAGACAGAAAACCGCAGCGTTTTAAGGTAGACGGCGCTGATTGGCTGTGAAGCTGGACAGTTCTTGGAATTGCGCCCGCGTTCCAAGGAGGAATGGTACCGTAATCCCAGTGAAAAGTTAATCTCAAAACTTTACAGCTAACTAGAAATCAGATTACCGGCCAAGATGGAATATTCTCATTCGAAGTTAATATTGTAGAGTGAACGGTCGGTGAAGCTGACTCCTATGCTGCAATTGTAACAACTCCCACGACGTGCGTGGCTTTAGAAAAAATGCGAATAGGCAAGATAGACAGGTATGAGATGACGACTCACCGCTAGAGAGACAGAGAGCAGAATTAAAAGGAGGTTTTGAACGGGTTTGACGTGTCCAAAAGTTTTCAGCCGGAAAATTGCGCTTCTTGTTTTTTTGTCTCGCGTAGTGAAAAACGACAACAGGTGAATAGACCGCCGGTCGCGCGTTGAAGTTTCGCGTTGTGCCACCCTGTGCCGAGTCCTGGTGCGCTACCCAGTGCTAGAGGAAGAGCTTCAGAAAGTCGCTTGTTCAGCGAAGACGAGAAAGAGAGAGAGAGAGAGAGAGAAGGAGAAGGAGGACGACGACCAGCGTCGCCCTTGCCAGCAGTAGCTGCGATTGCCGTAGACGCAGCGTGCTACGTCGGCACCTGGGCTTCCGTCCGGTCGTTTCTGCGAGGCAGCCCAGCCGAACTGTAAGTGTGTTTCGTACTTGCGAGTGTTCAACTAGAGCTGAACTGCGTGGCGTGTGTAGCCGATCCAGCCCGCGTGATTGCTTTCTTTGTAGCCGATCGGCGCACGGCGAGCGGCGCCGACGGCACAGCGTGTACGGCTTTCGTGCCTCGACCTGGGCGTTCTCACCTAATGTTTGAATTTCTTTTATGTGAATAGAGTTCACCACTGCATTTTATTCGCGCGTTATTATTTCTCGCGTGCATACATCGAATTCCCCTTTCTTCGACTTTCAGCTAGCCGACTGCGACATCAAGGAGGCTACAGAAAGCGCCAGCCGTAGTGCAAAAGGTGCACTCGGCTGAGGTATTGCAAATTGCAATACGGCGCATAATTAATTATTATCAAGCCGCGTAATAAATACCCCATTACAACTGGCGCATAATTAATTATTATCAAGCCGTGTAATAAATACCCCATTACAACTGGCGCCCAGTACGTGTGGAAACACACACGCATGCACGCGCGTGTTTAGTCAAAGGTCGAAGCTCGCGTGCGATGTAAACAAAGCCGAAGCGAAATCGGTGTGCGATGTGCGCAAGGTGCTTGGAAATTTTCGGAGCACAGTGCGCAACTAAAATTTAGTCTGGCTTGCGCGAGTTCGTAATTGTATACTCGCCAAGCTGTGACAGGTCGAGCGTGCGTTGATTTTTTTTTATATACTGTTTTCATAATTCATTTATTTATTTATTTAAAAATGAAAAGCAAAGATTTTTCTTTAGATATTTTTGTAATTTTCTTTTTTTTATGCAACGCAAATGCCAGGCTGGGCAGTTCACCGAGGGAAGAGCTTGGAATTTTTTTCTTTTTTTCGCGACTAGGACAGAGGGGTAATATTTGTTTTTTCGTACGTTTCAAAAATTACGTTGAAGTTTGTTTTTAATTTAATTTTTCAAGTTTGAAAAGAAATTTAAAATTTTTCTTTAGATTTAAAAAGGGCCATTTCTCCCAAAAATTGTTTCTTTTTAAATTTTTGAAATATCTTTCTGTCTGCCATTCACGAACTTTTCGCGTTTACTTTCGCGTTCAATTTTATAGAACTAGAAGCTCTTTCTTCGAATAAGTGAACTTAATATTTTTGCGCCGATAAGATTTTATTTGAGCGCTCAGTGCAAATTCGTGCGTTTTTATGCGAGTTAAACGCGCAAACAAAAGTTTCCGTCTTAGCTAATAAGCCTTAAATTATTTTGAAGCCTGCTCGTGCCTATAAAAGATACGGAGAAAGACGCAAGCGGCAGTGCTAAGCACCTTAATTTTTTGTATGTAAGTGCAAGGTTCACTTCCCTTTTGCACTTGTGCACACACAAATCTCGAGCGTGAGCATTTATTGTCAAAAGCGAAGGAGATAATAAAATGTGCAAGCACACAATAAACGCCTTGGAAGATTAGATTTTCTCCATAACGAATAAGGAGATCCCCGATTTCATGACGAAAATGGAGTTCAAGAGCCATGACTTGTCCATAAGAAATATGGATAGGGTGATCAGCTGGCTTCTTAGCAATTATACCGCGACCGATTTCAAAGAGTCACAGGAGTCAGGAGTAACAAAACAGAGAAGGTTACAACTCCGGCAAGATTTGCTAATGGAATAGAGGACGCTTCCAAGATATGATCAGGCCATGTACGAGGCAACGGGGGTTGAGCTCCACCCGTTACAGATACTGCTGGAAGACAAAGCAGTCACGGACCAGCCAAGCCGGACTGCTGGCTTAGCACTCGAACATGCCTCGACACAAAAAAACAGCCGATATCTAGATCGCTAGAATCGGCTTAAGAGAAGCAAATCCCAGAAGATCCAACCAACCGAGAAAGCCAAGAAGCAGCACAAAAAGGAGAAAACACCAATCAGCAGGAGGCGACAAACAGAAGCCGAAAAACGGGTGACACGGTGACGCTCATCAGCCCAGGAGGCGTAGAATTTGCCATTCCAGCGGACCTGGGAAACATGCTGGCATCGTTGATTGCCCGTATCAGAGACTTGACAGAGAAAGTCGAGGAAATGCAGGCCAAGAACGCTCAAGAAGAGACACGACAGGACGAGAGACGACAGTCTGGCCGCGTTCGCTTTCAAGACACGCTGGGACGGAATGAAACCAGGCCGGACTGGCATAATGTGCCATCTTCGACGCCGGCGCCGCCAAGATGAGAGCCGTGGACACAGAGGCTATTAGGCACACAGCTTCCACGTTCAACATGGGCGGGAGGAACAAGTCTGCCGACTCCGTCCGGCTTAAGCGCGTCGGCTAATTCCTTGTATTACGGAAGCTTCAAGGATATCAGCCAAATCGTAGGAAAATGGCGAATCCGCTTCTCCTGAGGGAGAAGGCAGAATATTGAAGTGTTCCTGGACAGGCTCAAAGAATGTCGAAGACTAGCCAACTTGAGTGAGAAGAAAGTTCTGTCGTCTCTGTCCGAGCAGTTTGAGGGCACAGAAGGCACATGGTACCGAAATTCAAGGGAGAAATGGACATGTTGGCCAGACTTTCTCACATCGGCCAGAAGCTGCTATGGTTCGAGCAGAAGGTATCAGCAGAGGCTTAAGGCTGAAGCGAAAAGTCGCACACAAGGCCCGGAGGAGCTAGTGCGAGATTACATCACCTGTCTCGTTACGATCATGCAAGACTTATCGCCACCACTTGCCATGGCCCAACAGCTAGATTTATTGCACCGCAATTTAAAGCCGCAGTTGCCATCGATGGTGCGAAAAATCGAGTACGACTCAATCGAAGAGCTGTTGGACCTGGCTCGGGAAGCAGAGCAAACGCTTGAGGGCGTTAAGATGTATCATCATCCATCTGCTCCAGAGATAGCGCTTATGCCAGAAATGGCGTACAAGCCACTGGCAGAACCGCGGGCAACAAAGATCAAAGTTGCAGCGGTCGCAATGGAGTCGGGAAGCTCAAAGCCGGTGGGCTTAGAAGCACAAATTAACGATGTACTCCAAAAGTATCTGGCAGAAATAGCGATACAGCAGAAGCCTGCAGCTGAGGAACCTGCTCACCAGCAGTCAAGAGGATACTATCGTGGAAGAGGCAGAGGCTGGGGTAGAGGCCGAAGCCGAGGAAGAGAGGGCACAACGCCTCCAAACCAGCAGCAGGGTACTGCGGCAGCCACAGATAGGCAAAATTTTGCCAACGAGCCTAAGAAATCAAAGTTTAACCCGGCAGAGCCGATAAAGTTTGTTGTGCGGTATGTTAGGTTATACGCGTAGATTCTGCCCAAAATGCTCAGGAAACGAGCAGAAGAGCTTGTACGAGGGGCTACTGCCACTCTAGAAAACCCAAAGATTCCAAGTGAAGGGTTAGAGAGCGCCGAGTTCCCGGAGAACTCGGCTGAGCCGGAGGAAAGCCGGCTGGAAGAGCTTTTCTCGCTGGACGACGCACAGTGGGCCAGAAATAAAGAAAACGGAAAAAAATGCTCTTTCCACTGATTTTATCACTAAAACTACATATTAAAGTTGTTTCTAATAGATTTTAGTGTCAGAAATAAGAAACCGTTTTCCTTGTGCCGATACACTAACGTGGTTGGTTACAAAAAAAACCTTACACCATGGGGTGAATAGTTCACGAAATAAAAAGCTGATAAAGATAAAGCAAGTTTCAATGTTGATTTATAGTTATAATAACCCGGTAAATTCAAATTTATTATTTATAAGAGTATTATATGTACGTGTGTGTGCGTGTGTGTCTCACATACACTCATACAATAATTATAATTAAAACTATTATTAAAATTATTATATAATTAGTATAAGATTATTATTATTATTATTATTATTGTTTTTTTTTCCGAGGAGGAGGAAAAATGCTTTAAGCACCATAGGGAGCACGCGACGGCATGGCTCCCCGTGTGTCGGACTCTCCCTCCCCGTGTGTCGGACTCTCCACAAGTGGCATACCGACTAAAAACCCCAAGGCCTGAGATGGTGTTTGGCCAACCTCCTTTTCCTAACCGGCCCGGAAATGTTGTGTACATTACTTCGGGGCGGCCGGCATGTCTAGGCTTTATAGCTACTGTACTTTAATACTTTTCTGGTAGTCATAGTGCGTCTATAGTCTTGGTTGCCCGCATCAGTTTTCTAGGCACCCATCTGTCTTTTTTCTTTGTAGGATTGTCGTTACGTAACGTGTAATGTCATCCCATGATTGTCCATCCGTTAGCATTAATGTCATTATGTTATCCGGCGTCATTTCACTTATGGTCATCTCCAGTCCTAGTTTGTCAGCCGTCCATCGGGGGCACGCGAAAAACGTGTGCTCCGAGTCCTCCTTATCGTGGCCGCAGTACCGACAGTTTGGGGTCGAGACCTTCCCCATCCTGTGCAGGTACGAACGGAAATACCAGTGTCCAGACAGAAACTGCGTGAGGTAGAAATTCACCTCACCAGCCCTCCTTCCCTTCCACTTTCTAACGTCCTTGATTAAGCGTCTCGTCCACCTATC